>ML777076.1:1233420-1243755 GCA_009831015.1 Picea engelmannii | reverse complement strand
TATATACAGAAAAGAGGTAATAGAGGATGATATGATTCTCATGGCATGGGCTTTTGCTTGCAGGACGAATTACTGTGGGGAGCAGCATGGTTGCGAAAAGCCTCAAGGAGCGTATCATATCTTACCTACATTCAATCAAATGGCCCGACTCTTGGCGCCGGCGATAACGTCAATATATTCAGCTGGGATGAGAAACATGCAGGAACCAGAGTTCTTTTGGCTAAGGTGAAATTATGCACCAACCTAAACACATAGTCATAATTATATTGGATGATGCAGGCATCATCCTTTCCCTCTATAATGTCTTAAAATCGTCATTATGTTACTCCAATCTTATTATGCACCCCGATTTTTCCTTCGTTGTGTAGGAAGTTCTGATAGAAAATTCCAAGTCCCTGGACGAATACAAGGGCCACGCAGACAACTTCATTTGCTCTCTCTTGCCCGGAACACCATCTTCGCAGGCACAGTACACACCAGGTTAAGCTTCATGAGAACTAAAAGTACTCACGTTCAGTATCCACCTTATAAATTTCATAATGTTATGTAGAGCGACCGAGCATACTGGATTAGTTTGGTTTATAGTTCAAGCTAATTTATTAGTTTTGAGGTTTTGCAGGTGGACTGCTCTTCCAAATGAGTGATAGTAATTTGCAATATGTGACGTCCACAACTTTCCTGCTTTTCACTTATGCGAAATACTTGAGCGTTTCCAACCAAGCGGTGAGATGCGGGAACATCGTAGTCACTCCAACCCGAATACGTACTCTTGCGAAAAGACAGGTACAATCACGGAATACTATTTGTTATGGCTTTGGGGCGCAGAGGGTGCTCTTAAGCCTGCTTCTCATGATCATCTTATAAATTATATTTCTGAACAGGTGGACTACATACTGGGAGACAACCCACTGGGAATGTCATACATGGTGGGCTACGGTGCCAAGTTTCCGGAGCACATACATCACAGGGGCTCGTCGTTGCCTTCCATTTACAGCCATCCCCAAAAAATTGCCTGCAACGATGGTTTCCAGTCGTTGTATAGCAACGGTCCCAACCCAAACAGACTCGTTGGCGCTGTCGTCGGAGGCCCCGACAACAATGACCACTTCTCCGATGGGCGCAATGACTATGCGCACTCTGAACCCACCACTTACATCAATGCTCCACTTGTTGGCTCCCTCGCTTATTTGGCACAGTACGCTTCCTAGTTTTAGCAGCTGCAGCATTCTATATACCCGCCGTCCTATCGTTCTCGTTTTGGAAGATGATTCCCAAATTTCTCTGTGTATTTACGGCTATAAAATTTTCATTTATAGCTATTTGCTTCTATGGTTATAAAATCTACATTACAAACTAAATTCTCTGTTATTTCTGTAGTTTTCTCTCAGAAGGTACTTTAGAAATCTTATCACTCTGCTTTGCTGTGAGAAGATGATGCCTTTGCCTTGCTTTTCTTTCATAAACTTTTCATCTGTCAGGATATGCATCTGCAACGTATGTCTATTAATTGCAAATTGAACATAACTCAACCTTCTCTCTATTGGATCCAATGTACGGACTTGCCAGTTTCATGTCTCGGACTCTACTTTCATATCCGAATTTTCTATGATTTTATATATAAACTATGTCCACATGAAGTACATCACATTATAGATTTCAGTTTCCTCTAAGTTGGAGGACTAAATGGCTTTGCAAAGTATATGTCAAACATGATCTCGTTCCAATTATACTGCAAACTTCCTCATATTATAAAGTGAGTGAGAGAGAGGGAGGGAGGGAGGACGTAGAGAGAGGGGGAGGGAGCCAACAAGAGTAGAAAGAGGTCGAGATGAGATGGAAAGAGAGGGGGGAGGTAGAATGTGTGATGTCCTGTTTCCAAGAGTAGGCTAACAAGGAGTGACTTAGTACTCTATATGCTTCGGTAGACTATAGTCGAGCACAAACAGGGAATAAGATGGAGAAATAAGGAGGAATTGATGGCTAAACGATGAATTAAGCCAAAATACTTAAAAAAAGTCACTTAAGCCTAAGTCAACGAAGAATTAGAATGAAAAGGTGTTAAAGGGGACTTAATTAATTAATTAATCACTTTAGGAGGAAAAACGCCTAGCTTAAGGTGTTGAGAGTTCCCAGAGGAGGAGGAGAACCGACCTTACTGTTTTGTGGATTTTTGGAGGAAACTACCCCCATTGATCGGTTTCAGTGTTGAAAGACACACCCTAGCCCATCAGAGATACCATCCAAGTATTTCACCGTACTTTTCAGGAGTATCCATTGCAGAGTGCGCAGCTCAGCCAGTGAGGATGCAAGTCAGTCTGAGAGTTTGGAGAGCTACACGAGATCCGTATCCAGATTGCAGTTTCCTTCGAAACCATTTGAGATCCAGCCATGGTGCTTCTATTCAGCCATCTATCGTCAGATTCTGATGATGGAATCTTGCAGATCGACTCATTCATCCATTTAGGGCGCAACTCTTCCGGACAGACATTTGGTGTTGCATGCAGAGTTTCAGAGTAGAACCGGACAAATCCTTCCGACCCATTTCCTTATTTGGCAAGACGATCATTTTGAGCCATATAGCAGCAGATTTCGTTGGTAGAATCCTTTGGGGTGCATCCAGTGCTCCAGGAGGTGCGCAAACCCCCTAGGGGTCCAGATCTAGTGCCTTAGAGACCAAATTCGAGACCCATCACTCCCCCATTTCAGTCTAGAGGCCAGGGCGCTTTTTTTGGAGCAGTTTCCAGCGTATTCCGACGGTTTAAACTTCCGGACGAGTTTTCTAGTTGGTAGTTGTTACCGTACTTTGTCGGAATCGCATATTTTCGCCGATCTATCCATGCATGCATCAGATCTACTATCATCTTTTGATCACAGGTGTTTTTATGTTATTTGATTATATTCCAGTGCTAATCCATGAGATCTAGCTGACGTTTATATTTTATATTTCCAATAGGCTATTGTATTTCCATGCTCGAATCGTATAATACATGATATTAGGCAGTTGATGTTCTTTACTTCTGCATGCATCCTTTATATGTTGTTTAAACCATAAATACGCAACATGCACATGCAATAACCAACATGCACACGCAATAACCCACATACACATGCAATAACCATCAAGATCTCAAACATACAACTGAAACGCATCCAGAAACCCCCAGTGTATCAGATCTGCAAGACAGAATAATAGATCAGTAGCAAAAATCTTGATCAGCGGGATTAGGGATATTTCAGTGGTATCAGAGCTTTAGTCCTGCCAGCCTGTGACTAAAGACATTGAATACAATAGAAGAACTAGATGGTCGTGAGCACATAGGTGACGAATATGTCACTTACAACAGGCGCAGGGAAAGAAGGGATAGGCCTAACTTTCCTCCCTTCCCTCCCAGTTCAGAGGAAGAGGAAGAGGCACACAGAGAAGTAGAGAGAAGAGTAAAGCACAAGGTTGAGCGTGAAGCAGAGAGGAGGCTAGGTGACAGATATGAGCGACCAGAGGGTAGTGGTAAGGCCCCCGTGGATCCAGATGTAGCCTTCATGCAGGTTATCAGTGATATGCTAGCTAGTCAACGAACCATGTCTCAGTCTTTGGCTCAGGTAACGGATAGATTAGATATGGTAGACATCTCGGGCACACAAGCCCCACATGCAGCACATGGGAACTCATGGGAAGACAGTAGACCCTAGTCACCCACTCACACATATACCTCTGCGAGTAGGATTCCACATCCATTGTTTCGCAATTTCCATAGGGCATCCCCAGTAGCAGCACAGATATTGATAACATAGAGACCGCCCACTCATGCAGAGGACATTGCAGAGTATCAGAGAGACTATGCAGCCTTGGGCCATGACTTTCATCAGGATATGACCTTAGTCGAGTATTGTGGACTCAGACTCAGGAATCGTCCTAGAGAGTCATAGAGGGGAGGGAAGCAACAGTAGGGGCATAACATTAACTTCATCTGAAAAGTTGGTAAACTCACCATACCTTCTTTTGATGGATCGTCCAAATCCATCGCCAAAGCTTGGGTACATAAACTAGACACCTACTACAAGCTCAACTAGATGACCGAGTCAGAGGCCATTAGTTTCACCACCCTACACTTGGAGGCTGAGGCACACGAGTGGTGGTATCACGGATTGGTGCCATTGGGTCACAATTGCATCACCTCCTACAAAGAGTTCACAGAGAGACTCATGGATAGATTTGATAGGAGGGATCCAGAGATCCATTTTAGAGATCTAGCCCAGTTGAGACAAACTGACACAACAGAGGCATTCATATTAGAGTTTCAGAGGGTAGTAGTGGCAGTGACAGACATATCTAAGCCCCGATTGGTCATGCTATTCACAGAAGGGCTCACAGAACCCTTGAGAGGATGGGTGAAGGCCTATCCGCCTCATCCCTTGCAGGATGCCATCCGACACACTGGAGATTTGGCGGATTCAGTGCCAAAAACTAAACCCTTCACCAAACCCTTTGTACCACAGAGAGACAAGGATCAGAAGAATCTTCTAAGGGAATGGAAGGGCAAGCCCAAGTTGGATGATGATACGCGACAGGAGTTTATGAAGAAGAAGTTTTGCTTCTCCTGCAGAGACCCTTGGGTCCCCGGGCATAGATGCATGGGGAAGGGACAGATCCACTATATTGAAGTGTAATTAGGAAGTGAGGAGGAGGATGAGGATATTCAGGCACCAACAGATAGTGATTCAGAGACTGATACCACTCATGAGCCAGAGCAGATGTCGAAGAAACCTCAGATACCGGCAAGGGCACAGCCCTAGGAGGAGGAAAAACCTCGTAGAGAGGTGAAAGGGGGAACCATAGCCACCCTTTCAGGAGTACCCAGGTACAACATTCTCAGGCTCAAGGGCCCTGTACAAGGGCAACACATGACAACTTTAGTTGATGGTGAGGCCACCCACAACTTCATAGATGCATCCTTAGTAGCCAGGAGGGGGTTACGCACAAAGGAGTTTGAGGGATTCCATGTGGAAGTGGTTGATGGATACACGATGACATGCTTGGACATGATCCCTGACTTAAAGGTCAAACTAGGCAACTACACCCTGACTAAGACATTCTATGTAGTTTACCTATCAGATACTGATGTTGTGTTAGGGGTATAGTGGTTATATTCATTGGGGGAGATTGGGTTCAACTATCAGACGTTGACCATGAGCTTCAGAGATGCCAATGGATCAAGAGTTGTGCTGAGAGGCATGTCTACAGGGGCACCTCGAGCAGTATCGACAAACAGGATGGAGTGGATATTTCGTTACAGTGATGTGGCTTACGCAACAAAGTGTTTGATCACCATGCGAAAGGACTCAGAGGGTAGGGAGCAGTACCATCCACAGGTCAGAGAGCTTATGGGACGTTATGAGCCAGTATTTAGGCTGATACCACCAGGGAGACTGGCAGACAGGGGTTTTGAGCACACGATTGAGTTAGAGGCGGGGGCTACACCGGTGATTACAACACCCTATAGGCACCCCAAGAAATTTAAGGACGAAATTGAGAAAGCAATCAAAGAATTGCTCGCTATGGGGCACATCATGCCCAACATGAGTCCTTTTGCATCTTTAGTCATCTTGGTACTGAAGAAGGATGGCACATTATGGATGTGCATCGATTACAGAGCGCTCAACAAGAAAACGATCAAGAATCGTTACCCCATTCCACGCATAGATGAGTTGATGGATGAGTTACATGAGACAGTCTTCTTCACTAAGATTGATCTACGCTTAGGATACCATCAGATCAGCATCAAGGAGCAAGACATTGAGAAGACAACGTTCTGATGCCATTTCATACACTTTGATTTCTTGGTCATGTCGTTTGGACTGACCAATGCACCAGCCACTTTCCAGTCTTGCATGAACCATATCTTTAGAGGACAGTTGAGGAAGTACCTTCTGGTATTCTTCGACGATATATTGATCTACAAAAAGACATGGGATGAGCATTTAGCACATTTGGGGAAGGTCTTGGATATTATGCAAGCACAATATTTATATGCCAAGGAATCCATATGTGAATTTGGCATGAGGGAACTACTGTACTTGGGTCATATCATCAGTGGGAAGGGAGTACAAGTTCACCAGGAAAAGATCAGGGCCATTGTGGATTGCCCAATGCCCAAGAATCTCACAGAGCTGAGAGGATTCTTTGGGTTATGCAGTTACTACAGGCGGTTCGTCAAGGGTTTTTCACAGTTGGGAGCACCACTCATAGACTTGACCAAGAAGGGTTCTTTTCATTGGACAGAGGAGTCACAACAGACATTCAAAAAAATGAAGGAGGTTATGAGCACATGCCCTGTTCTATCCCTTCCAGACTTTTCGCAGCCATTTGTCTTAGAGTGTGACGGATCAGGGGTGGGGATTGGAGTAGTCTTGATGCAGGGGGGGCACCCCATTGTGTTTGAGAGAAGAAATCTCAACGAGTCGGAGAGACTCTATCCTATTTACGACAAGGAGATGCTAGCGATCATGCATGACTTAACCAAATTCAGGCAGTATCTGGTTGGCAACAGGTTTGTAGTGAAGACTGATCATAACAGTCTCAAGTATTTCCTTGATCAGAAAGACCTCGGTGAGAGGCAGCAGAAGTGGGTCTCAAAGATCCAAGCCTTTGACTTTGACATTGAGTATGTCAAGGGAAAAAGGAGTATCGTGGCAGATGCCTTTTCCAGGAGGCCAGCAGGATGTTCGATGATGGACATTTGTACAGATTGGAAAGCTCATTTGTTGGTGGAATACTCAAAAAAAAAAAAATCTTGTGAGGTGATGGAAGGACAAGTGATTGATGATAGATATCGGGTTCTTGATGACGTCATTTTCTACAAGGACGGGATCTACTTGGTTCCAAAGTCCACCCTGAAGGGGAAACTTCTAAAGGTATGTCATGATTCGCCTACATCAGGGCATCAGGGGTACTTCAAAAAATATAGGCATATCCGGGAGATATTCTCATGGAAGGGTCTCAATGATGATGTGTTGAAACACATACGAGAGTGCACGACTTGTCAGCAGAACAAGTCTGAGAAGACACACCTCGCAGGGATACTACAACCTCTACCCATTCCAGAGAAGAAATGGGAGAGCATTTCCATGGATTTCATTACAAGCCTCCCTAGAGTGCAGGGCAAGGACTGTATATTGGTGGTGGTCGACAGACTAATCAAATTTGCACATTTCTTCGCCATACCCACAGACTACAAGGCCATACAGGTAGCAGAGTTTTTTTCAGGGAGGTACTCTGGTTGCACGGGTTACCCAGGCAGATAGTCAGTGATAGGGATGGGTGGGTGCTTCATCAGTGCATTTTGGCAGGAGCTTTTCAAATTGACAAGTACAGAGATAGCCACGAGTACCATCTACCACCCACAGACAGATGGGCAGACAAAGATTGTCAACAAATGGGTGGAAGGGTATTTGAGGAACTATGTGGGGGGGCAACAACGCACTTGGGTGAGATGGTTACATATGGGTGAGTATTGCTACAACACAACTTACCATATGTCTATCAGGATGTCATTGTTTAGGGCATTGTATGGATACGATGCGCCCTCCTTTATAGAGACTGTGTTTGGGGACAACAGGGTCCCGGGGGCCAAGGATTGGGTGGAGGAGAGTCAGAGGATTCTTATAACAGTAAGAGAGAACTTGTAGTCAACTCAGAATCAACAGAAGATATATGCAGACCGACACGGAGGTGAGCACAGTTTTGAGGTAGGCGATTTGGTTTTTCTACGATTACAGCCATACCGACAATCCTCCTTGAAGAGGAGAAGAGCAGAGAAGTTGAAGCCGAAGTTCTACAGGCCATACAGAGTCATCAGGAGGATAGGGGAGGTGGCATATGAGCTAGAGCTACCGAAAGGTAGCAAGATTCATAATGTCTTTCACGTCTCTTGCCTTAAAAAGGCTGTGGGACAACAGGTTATCATTTCAGAGGAGTTTCCACCCTTGGATGAGGAGGGTCAGTTGGAGCTAGTGACAGAGGAGGTACTAGAGCAAAGAGAGTGCAGATTGAGGAGCAGGATCATCAGAGAGTGCTTGGTTAGATGGAGAGGTCTTCCAGTGGAGGATTCCACATGGGAGGGAGAGCATATCTTACAACACCTAGGATTGATGTTGCTTGAGGACAAGCAATCTCGGGAAGGGAGGACTATGATGTCCCGTTCCCAAGAGTAGGCCAGCAAGGAGTAACTTAGTAGTCTATATGTTCCTGTAAAGTATAGTCAGGCACAAACAGGGAACAAGATGGAGAAATAAGGAGGAATTGATGGCTAAACGATGAATTAAGCCAAAATACTTAGGAAAAGTCACTTAAGCCTAAGTCAACGAAGAATTAGAATGAAAAGGTGTTAAAGGGGGACTTAATTAATTAATCAATGAATTTAGGAGGAAAAGCGCCTAGCTTAAGTGAGGTCAATGGTGAATTAGATTGGGAAAGGTATAAAGGGAAGAATTTGACCTAATTCCTCATTATGCATTGTTATGTTTTGATGTTGAGAGTTCCCAGAGGAGGAGGAGAGTCGACCTTACTGTTTTGTGGATTTCTAGAGGAAACCACCACCATTGATCGGTTTCGGTGTTGAGAGACACACCCTAGCCCATCGGATATACCATCCAGGTATTTCATCATACTTTTTAGGAGTATCCATTGCAGAGTGCGCAGCTTAGCCAGTGAGGGCGCAAGTTAGTTTGAGGGTTTGAAGAGCTGCACGAGATCCATATCCAGATTGTAGTTTCCTTCCAACCCATTTGAGATCTAGCCAGGGCGCTTCTATTGAGCCATCTATCGTCATATTCTGATGATGGAATCTTGCAAATCGACTCATTCATCCATTTATGGCGCAGCTCTTCCGGACATACATTTGGTGTTGCATGCAAAGTTTCAGAGCAGATCCGGACAAATCCTTCCGACCCATTTCCTTATTTGGCGAGACGGTCGTTTTGAGCCATATAGCAGCAGATTCCATTGGTGGAATCCTTTGGGGCGCATCCAGTGCTCCAGGAGGTGCACAAACCCCCCAAGGGTCCATATCCAATGCCTTAGAGACCAGATTCGAGATCCGGCACTCACTCGTTTCAGTCTAGAGGCCAGGGAACTTTTTTTGGAGTAGTTTCCAGCGTATTCTGACGGTCTGAACTTCTAGACGAGTTTCCCAGCTGGTAGTGGTTACCATACTTCGCTGGAATCACATATTTTTGTCGATCTATCCGTGCATGCATCAGTTCTGCTATCATCCTCTGATCATGGGTATTTTTATGTTATTTGACTGCATTCCAGTGTTGATCCATGAGATTTGGCTGACGTTTATATTCTATATTTCCAGTAGGCTATTGTATTTCCATGATCGAACCGTATAATACATGATATTGGGCAGTTGATGTTCTTTACTTATGCATGCATCCTTTATATGTTGTTTAAACCATAAATATGCAACATGCACATGCAATAACCCACATGCACATGCAATAACCATCAAGATCTCAAACATACAACTTAAATGCATCCAGAAACCCCCAGTGTATCAGATCTGCAAGACAGAATAATAAATCAGTAGCAAATATCTTGATCAACGGGATCAGGGATATTTCAGAATGAGGGGTAGAGAGAAAGAGGGGGGAGAGAGAAGGAGAGAGAAAGAGGGGCAGAGAGAGAAAGTGAGAGTAATAATGAGAAGAGAGAGTGAGAGAGGTGGTATATGTAGGATAGAGAGAGAGGTGAGATAGTGGGAGAGAGGGGAAGAGAGAGAGAGGGAGGNGGGGGGGGGAGAGGGAGATATGGGGAGGGAGGGAGAGAGCCAACAAGAGAGAGAGAGAGAGAAGAAGAAGGTAGGAGGGAGAGAGAAAGAGGGGCAGAGAGAGAGTGAGAGTGAGACTAACAATGAGGTAAAAGAGAGAGAGAGGGGTATAGGGGGATGAAGGGACAAAGGAGTAGATGGAGGGGGAGAGAGATAGAGAGAGAGAGAGAGGGAGTAGGGAGAGAAATTGATGGAGGGAGAGAGAGGGAGGGAGAGAGTGGAAGAGGGGGAAGATAGAGAGGGAGTGGGTGTGAGGGTGTGAGGCATGATAAAGAAAGGTCTAGGTCTAAGTCATGGTCTAAGTCTAGGTCTAGGTCTAGGTCTTGCCATGTCTCTCCATGTCTAGGTATTACCAAGTCTAGGTCAAGGCCATGTCTTCCCTTTCCATGCCTTGCCTTACAATGTACCAATCTTGATAGTGTGTGAGAATGTGGAGGGAGAGAGAGGAAGACAAAGAGGGGAGGTAGAGAGAGAGTGTGTGTGGGGGATTGTGGGAGGGAGAGAGAGG
>ML777076.1:1209408-1221921 GCA_009831015.1 Picea engelmannii | reverse complement strand
AATAGAGGATGATATGATTCTCATGGCATGGGCTTTTGCTTGCAGGACGAATTACTGTGGGGAGCAGCATGGTTGCGAAAAGCCTCAAGGAGCGTATCATATCTTACCTACATTCAATCAAATGGTCAGAATCTTGGCGCCGGCGATAACGTCAATATATTCAGCTGGGATGAGAAGCATGCAGGAACCAGAGTTCTTTTGGCTAAGGTGAAATTATGCACCAACCTAAACACATAGTCGTAATTATATTGGATGATGCAGGCATCATTCTTGCCCTCTGTAATGTCTGGAAATCGTCATTCTGTTACTCCAATCTCATTATTCACCCCGATTTTGCCTTGGTTGGGTAGGAAGCTCTGATAGAAAATTCCAAGTCCCTTGACGAATACAAGGGCCACGCGGACAACTTCATTTGCTCTCTCTTGCCCGGAACACCATCTTCGCAGGCGCAGTACACACCAGGTTAAGCTTCATGAGAACTAAAAGTACTCACGTTCAGTATCCACCTTATAAATTCCATAGTGTTATGTAGCTGCGGCCGAGCATGCTGGATTAGTTTGGTTTGTAGTATGTACAAATCATATAGTTCAAGCTAATTTATTAGATTTGAGGTTTTGCAGGTGGACTGCTCTTCCAAATGAGTGATAGTAATTTGCAATATGTGACGTCCACAACTTTCCTGCTTTTCACTTATGCCAAATACTTGAGCGTTTCCAAGCAAGTGGTGAGATGCGGGGACATCATAGCCACTCCAACCCGATTACGTACTCTTGCGAAAAGACAGGTACAATCACTGAGTACTGTTTGTTATGGCTTTGGGGTGCAGAGGGTGCTGTTAGGCCTGCTTCTCATGATCATAGTTTAAATTAAATTTCTGAACAGGTGGACTACATACTGGGAGACAATCCACTGGGAATGTCATACATGGTGGGCTACGGTGCCAAGTTTCCGGAGCACATACATCACAGGGGCTCGTCGTTGCCTTCCATTTACAATCATCCCCAAACAATTGCCTGCAACAATGGTTTCCAGTCGTTGTATAGCAACGCTCCCAACCCAAACAGACTCGTTGGCGCTGTCGTAGGAGGCCCCGACAACCGTGACCGCTTCTACGACGAGCGCAATGACTATGCTCACTCTGAACCCACCACTTACATCAATGCTCCACTGGTTGGTTCCCTCGCTTATTTGGCGCAGTACGCTTCCTAGTTTTAGCGACTGCGGCATTCTATATTCCCGCCGTCCTATTGTTCTTGTTTCGGACGATGATGCCCTAATTCCTCTGTATATTTACGGCCATAAAAATTTGTATGCTTCTATGGTTACAAAAACCGTAGTATACCGGTATATTTTGAAAAATTGTTGAATCTTCAATTAGTGATTTTGTGTAATCTAAATGTGTTTGGATATTTTAAAATTTATTTTTCATTCAAAATTACAATTTAAACAACATAAAATTATGATTTCTTGTAAATTTATATAGTGAAATTCCTCAAAAAACTAAAACATAAAACAATTAAACAACACAATTACAAAATGTTAAACAAAATTTTCTATTATTTCTATACTTTAAAATCTTATTTCTCTGAGAAATGATGCCTTTTTCAAGCTTTTCATTCATAGACTTTTCACATGTTTGTATATTTATCTGCAACGTATGTTTACTAATTGCAAATTGAACATAACTAAATCTTTTCTAAGGACTTGTCAGTTACTCACTTTCATATGGTTGGCTAAGAGTTCTAATTTTTGAGTTTTTTGGTCTGAATCCTAGGATGTAAATTTGGACAAAATTGTTATTTTTTGTTGTTTAAATAGCATTTTTAAATGCACAAATAGCCTACTGAAAAACCCCAGGAGCACTAGGTTTATATAGACTTAGCCACTCAAATCTGCAAATCCAACCATTCATCACCAAATTTCAGACAAAATCAAATTGAAAAAATTACAAAAAAACAACCAAAAGATAAAAAATTTAAACTACTATCTTTTTTATCTTCTAATTTTCAATGATTTTACATATAAAATATGTTCACATAAAAAAACATCACATCACAAATTTAGAAGACTAACTCGCTTTGCAAAGTACATGTCAAACATTATCTCATTCCAATTATACTACAAACTCCCTCATATTATGAAGTTCAAATAGAGAAATCTTTGCTAAATATAGATGATAAGTAATTGTTTCCTTTCCATGAATGCTCATCAATACCATTCAACCCATTCAAGAACCACTAGATAAGGAGGGAATAATATCTTGAGTTTAAAACTTTATTTTATTGGTTTAATTTTGTTTTTTTAAATATGACGATCTAGATTGTCTTAAAATCTGTTAAAATTATAGGATTAAATTTTGGATCAATTTTAAAAAAATAAATAGGTATGAATGTTCTTTATCCAAAACCATTTTATACATAAATACTATATAAATGTGATTAAATATTTTTTAGAATGTCAACAAAAAAATATTAAACACCATACAGTAAGCCAATCATTAACTTCTTATCTTTTCATTCTATTCTTTAAATAATAAATAAGATATCCCACCAAATAAAATAAAAAAAAACATTGTAACTTAAATAAAATCTAACTTACATATAAATATAACAATCTCATCAATTTTGTATAAGAATGTGTACAATCATATTAGAAGCGTTTGATGTATGATTGTGTATTTAGACTTTTTACTTTTTCCTGCCGACACAGGAACACTGTAGTGGTTTAGACTCGAATCGTTTTGACTTTTAATTAATCTCCACTTCAAAAACCATATTTCGATGTTGAAGTTTCGAAATTTATCAAATTATTTTAAATTCATAAAATATATCGTTTTTCTTGACGCCGTTTGAATAAAAATATTTTAATAAAATGATCTATCCATTTTTATTCGCGTACCTCTAAACATTCATTAATTCAATGAATTGTACATACCTATTACTGAACACACGAAATTAACCAACATAAAAAAAATAAAAATAAGAAGTAAATATGGAGTAAGTTAAGTAAATGTGTAGTAAGTTAAAAAAGTGTGTAAAATATTTTATTTATTTATTAAAAAAAAAATCAAACTTAAAAAAATCAAATTTATAGAACTTTTAGCCTTATTTATTTTTTGTCGAAATTCTTCCTCAAATTAAGTAGGAATTTTGCTAAAGGTTATAGTTCCACTTATGACAACTTTGACCATATAACTTTGCCCTTAGGGATTTTAGCCCATTTTAAGAAGACCCAAATCATCGGAATTACAAAAAAAATTGAGTGGATCAGGGGGGAACTTTGTCTCAATGGAAAAAAATAAACTCACTATAAAGGTTGAGTTTGTTCACTTTTTAACTCCCTATGTTAAGGGTGATCACATGAAGTTGATGATCGAAAAAGTGGCAATTAGGTGTGCAAGAATGCACACACATAAGAATGTGCACATGTTCTTAAAAATGCGTCTATGTTCCTAATCCTATGGCCTTGGTGCTCCCCAAATGATCCAAATTTATGAGCATAACAAAATGAATAACAAACTGAATACAATAACACAGAGATATGGAGAACAACAACATATATCCAGATAACAATAACTTCTATTGAATAACTAAGATAGGTTGAAAATGTAAAACTGCAAAACTGAAAACAACTTGCTTGAATGGTGGTAGCTATCTCTGAGAAGAGATGTGGCTGCTACGCTCATCTTTCTGAGAAGAACGATTACAATGAGGCTCCATGGGCCCTTTTAACATTACTCGTGAATAAAAAAAACCTAGACATCCAAAAACCTAACCCTAGGAGATGAAACACCAAAAGTTATGTGGACCTCGATGGGTAAGTTGGTACCTCGACTTCCCAAGGTCATAACTTTTGCATACGACCTCTGTTTTAGGCACGTGATAACCCGTTGGAAAGGTCTTTTCAATAACTACACATTATACTATCAAACTCTGACTCTGTTTATAGTTTGACTGTGACAAGCCAAAAAAATATTGTTTAGGGCCCCAAAATGACCCTGGAAGTACATAAAGATGTACTAACATTAAAACATTCAAAATAATCTAGTTGGATTAGGTGGGTGGCCACCAATATCCACCTAGAAGATGTGTAGGGCTTTAGAAAACCCTGAAAGTGTAGAACCCACAATTACAAAGAATTACAGAAGACCGTGTTGAACTAAAATTGTCAAGAGGATCCAGTTGGAATAGGTGGGTGGCCACCAATATCCACCTAGATTAGTCCTCCTCCCTTAGGAAGCAATGGTCTCCATTGCGTTGAGTGACCCCATCAGGTGAGGAAACTTCTGTTGAATTTGGCACCGAGTGAGCACTTGCCTTGGTGTAGGAACTGCCCTGCCTTGACAACCCGATAAAGCTGGATCCTCTTCTGGCGAGTTCCCTTGACCTATGTGTCCACTATCTGATCACTGGATTCATGTTCCATGTAGTCAAGGTTGAGCTATGTTGGTGTCAGTTGTTCTTCGATCTCTAAGGTGTCCAATAATGGTGGAAAATATGGCCAAAGGAGGTCCACATTGAACATTGGGTGCAAGCCAAGGAAGGGTGGAGTGTTGAGTTCGAAAGCATTGCTACACATAGCCTTGATGATAGTGTAAGGCCCATAGCGAAGTGGGTGGAGATTTCGATGTGGCCCTATAAGGCACTCTTTCTGCAAATGTAACCAGATCTTGTCTCCCACTTGAAACTTTTGCGGTACCCGATTTTGATCATGGCATTACTTGTACTTAGCATTGACTTTCTGCAAAATCTCATGGACCTGTTGGCGGATGCGTTGAATCCGCTCAATGAATATGGTGGCTTTTTCGGCCTCAGACAAAACATGGGAAGAATTTGTTTGTGTTGTTGCAACAGGTAGTGCAACATCAATGGGACCCAAGGGTTGGAATCCTAGCCCCACCTGAAAGGGGCTATGTTTGGTGGAGCTATGGAGAGCTATGTTGTAGTTGTTTTGAACATAGGGAAGACTCTCATCCCATGTACGCGGATGCTTAGAATTATACATGCACAGGATGTGCACAATCATCTGATTGACAACCTCTATTTGGCCATCGATTTGAGGGTGGATTTAGTGAGCTTGGTGTCCAACAGTGACCAGAGAATCCACCAAAATTTGTTGAGGAACCTGTTGTCTCGATTGAATATTATGGTCTGTGGTATCCCAAAATGGACCCATAGTCGTTTGAAGAAAATCTTGGCAGTATCTGTCACTGTGATGTTCTTCTTGCATGTTGTGAGAATGGCCATCTTTAAAAACCAATCAACCATCACAAATATATAATCATTGCCTTGCTTGGTGGACGGAAGGCCATGCATATAGTCCATCGAGATGGATTCCCAAGGCCTCTCGGGAGTAGAAAGAGGGGTGTATAAGTCTTGATTCTTGATGGTTGGCTTGGCAATGGCACATGAAGTGCAAGATATGATATACTTGTTGACGTCATGTCTATGTTTTGGCCAATAAAGTTTTTTTTTGTGGAATGACCACAATTTTCTCCACGCTAAAATGTCCTGCCATCAGACTGTAGTGAACCTCCCAAATCAGCTTTGCACGCTCGCTTGCAGGAACACAAAGATGGACTAGATGGCATAACAGTCCATCCTGAATGTGAAAATTGGTGACATTCGTGTCTGTACCCAAGAGCTGATAGGTGGTGGCGAATTCTGGATCTTGCTGATAAAGTTGGGGCCACTCAGATGGCTCATTCCCACAAGAATGGAGCATAGTGGTGAGTGCAACCACAGGAGGTCAACTAAGGTAGTCATCGACACGATTTGTGCTCGTTGTCTTATACTTGATGTTGAGATGGAACTGTTGCAGGTAGGTGGGCCACTTCTTATGGCGGTTGTTATGCAACTTCCCCTATGTTTGTATGAACTCCAGAGGTTTGTGATTAGTGTGAATGATTGTCTCCTTTCCTAGAATGTAATGTTTCCATTGGCAACATGTTTGTACAATGAAATACGTTTCCTTGTCATAGGTGGGGTATTTTTGGACAATATCTGAGAGTGTCTCACTATGGTATGTTACCAGGTGACCGTGTTGAGTGAGAACTGTGCCTACAACATAATCGGATGCATCAGCCTCAATCTCGAATGGTTGTTGAAGATCGGGTAAGGAGAGTACTGGAGTTGAGCATAAGTGATGCTTCAGATCATCAAATGCTTGTTGTTGTTCCTTCCCCCATGTGAACTTTTCCCTTCCAATTCCCTTAGTCACTTGGTTGAGGGCCCATGCAATATGGGAGAATCCCAACATGAACCGTCAATAGAATTTGACAAGTCCCAAGAAGCTCTGAAGCTCGGTTAGTGTGGTCGGGCCTGGCCAGTCATGGATGAATTGGATCTTAGCTGGATCCACATGTACCCCATGCTCATCAACAATGTAACTCAAGTATTGGACCCTATTCATGCCAAAGGAGCATTTTTCCAAGTTGGCATACAACGTTTGCTACAGCAGACTGCTCAAAACCTGTTGAATATGTTGCATGTGCTCCTCCCAAGTTCTGCTAAAGATGAGGATGTCATCCAAATATACCACCACAAAAGAATTGGTGAAGGGTCTCAATACATCATCCATCAACCTCATGAAAGTGGTTGGTGCATTTGTTAAGCCAAAGGGCATGACCGACCATTCAAAGAGACTTTCTTTAGATTTGAAAGTTGTCTTCCATACATTAGTTGGCTTGATGGGAACCTGGTGGTAGCCATACTTTAGGTCAATCTTGTTGAAAACATTTCCCCCCTTGAGTTGGTCAAGAAGGTCATCAATTCGGGGAATTGGGTATCGGTTCCTAACTATGATTTTGTTTAATGATATGTAATCAATGCAAAGCCACCAGGTCCCATCTTTATTCTGCATTAGTACAATCGTGCTTCCACAAGGGGAGGAGCTAGGTCTAATGTGCCCCTTTTGATGTAGCTCTTGGATCTGACGCTTGATTTCATCATTTTCCATCAACAAGAGACGATAGACTGGTCCATTAGGTAGAGGTGCACTGGGGGTTATATCAATTGGTTGCATGACTTGGCAGTGCTTTGGTACCTCGGTGGGTGAGACAAAGATGTCTATGTATTGTTCCATGATCTCGTCCACTTGCTTCTGCTGCAAAGAGAGGCTCTGTGTAGAGGCCACAGATGTGGAAACGACCTTATGCTTATTGTGAGCACAGATCACAAAGAAGATGAACTTCTCGGTCTGTGAAATGACCTTACTACATTGCTTAATAAAGATTAAAGAAATAATGATAGTCTACGCTACCTCTGGTATCATGTACATTAATTGTCTACCCAAAGTAATAATAACACTACGAGGTCTAAATTCATAAACAACATGTCTCTTCCACAAATATCGTTTTCCTAAAAGAACACCACAAACTTCAAGGAGAGAAATATCACACAATACCTCATCCTTGAAGGGCTTGATTCCGTAGGGAAGACAACATTGTTGGTTGATGGAAAGATCTCTTCCTTGGCGAAGCCAGCCGATGGTGTAGGGTTATGGGTGCAGTGTCGTCGACAGGTCTAGCCGCTTGATGACCTTTGCTGAGATCAGGTTCTTCTGACTGCCGCTATCGACAATAAAATGAAGCAGAGCCCCCTTTACCCACATATGTGAGTGAAAGAGGCATTCCCCTTCCTCCAGTTCTTCTAGTTCGCTTGTTTGGAATTTGTTGGTAGTGACAGTGGCACTGGGTTCGACATCGATAATCCGCTTCACTCCTTTTGGATTTGATTCGGAGTCAGAATATTCCTCTGACTCGAAATCTTTCAGCTCAGCCACCAATGAATACTTGGAGCAACATTCTTCAGTGTTGTGCCAAGGGATTTTACGGTATTCACACCATTTTCCCATGTCCTTCTTCGACTTCTCATTACCCTTCTTGTGTTGTGGCTTGGATTGGTTGTCTTGAGAGTGGTCATCTTTGTTCTGTCCCCTTTTTTGTGGGTTGGGGCCACCTTTGTCTTGCTTCGTCTATGAGGAGTTTTCAAATCGAAACTCTCGCCTTTTATGCTTAAATTTATGCTTGATCTTGACAACATATATATAAGGCGTACCCAATGATGCAATGTCCAGAAACTCCATTTTTGTTTGAATGTATCTATGCAGAAAACCACATTATTTGAGCTCGATATGTTGTTCAAAGTCTTTGATACCTAATTTGGTGCCCAGGGTATGGAAAATATTGGTGAAATCTGGTACTCTCTAGTCCCTTTCCTGATGTAGGGTGGCCCATCTTGTGTACAAGTCCTTGTAGCTTCCAACAGGGTAGTACTATTCTTTAATGGCATCCCTGAAGGAATCCCACGTGGGGGAGACCACAAATATTACATATTCCTCTATGGCCCTTTGGTCAGAGTAAGTATCCCACCAGTCCTTAACATGGGGGACGACCTTGAGGAGTGCAAAAGTAATCTTTTCCCTATCAGAAAAATTGTGGACTAAAAAATACCCTTCGAGGAGATTTAGACATTTATCTACAACATCTACATCTATCCATCCTTCAAATAATGGTATATCAAAATTTACCTGTACCTTGAAGGGGGTTACATGACCACTTGATGAAGATGTGTCTCCTGTGGGAAGCTACCGAAGGATCTATGCAAAGTTGTCCATCATTTCGTTCCTTTGTCGCGCAAGGGCTTCCTCGAGAAACATTTTAAAAGGATCTCATTCTTAATATTATTTCTTTTCATCCCCCATGGGTTTTTGTCGGGCTCGACGTGACTAATATTTCAAAGGCTCAACTGATTCGAGTCCCAACATCTTGTACCCAGATCTTTTCGGGGACATGCACGAAGAAAAAAATGAAGAGCATACCGCTTTGATACCATTGATCCAGATTGATGAGCAGAATGAAATGAATAACAGACTGAATACAATAACAAAGAGATATGGAGAACAACAACACATATCCAGATAATAATAACTTCTATTGAATAAAAAAAATGGGCTAAAACTGTAAAACTGCAGAACTGAAAACAACTTGCTCGAATGGTGGTAGCTATCTCTGAGAAGAGATGTGGCTGCTACGTGCATCTGTCTGAGCAGAATGATTACAATAAGGCTCCAGATGTCTTTTTCACATTACTGATGAATGCCAAAACCCTACACATCCAAAAACCTAACCCTAGGAGATGAAACACCAAAAGTTATGTGGGCCCATGATGGGTAAGTTGGTAACTCAACTTCATGGGGTCATAACTTTTGCATACGACCTCCGTTTTAGGCGCATGATAGCCTGTTGGAAAGGTGTTTTTGAGAACTACACATTATGCCATCAAACTGTGACTCTGTCTAGAGTTTGAATGTGGCAAGCCAAAAAAACACTGTTTAGGGCCCCAAAACGGCTCTAGAAGTACAAAAATATGTACTGACATGAAAACATCCAAAATAAGCCAATTGGATTAGGTGGGTGGCCACCAATCTCCACCTATAAGTTGTGTAGGGCTTCAGACAGACCTGAAAGTTTATAACCCACAATTACAAATAATTACAGAAGAATGTGATGAACTAAAAATGTAAAGAGGAGCCAGTGGGAACAAGTGGATGGCCACCAATATCCACCTGGATCACCAAATTGCCACACATGCTTTCCAACTCAATTATTTTAAGAATGCACATGCACTTTAGAATACATGTTTGTTCCTGAGCATGAGCATGCACATGCTTTGGAATGCACACACGTTGTTGAGAAGGAGAACATACTCGTTCTAAAGCGTGTGTGCATTCTTATTACAATGTCTAGGACCACAAGATCCATGTTGACTATCCCCATCCGATAACCAATGATACCCCAAAAAGGTCATTTGTGGTGGTTCAACATGTTGTTGTCAGCCCTAGATGCACATAAGTTTCCTTTAGGACCGAAGACCTAAGTTTCCTCTCTTGATCATGTCCAAGGACCCAAAACCCATACCTAGTGCTCAAAATATCCTAATGCTTCCCACATTTCCACTTGAAGGCCACAGGTCCATTTGAAAGGTCATGTATGGTGGCTTGAGGTGTGATTCATGACCCTTGAGCCCTAGAAGCTGCCTAAAACCTTGAGAGGTTCGGATTGGTGGTTTGAGGTGTCGTGTTTGGACATAGATGCCTAGAACATTTGTACTTGGACTAAGGCTTGGGTTTCTCCCCTTGACCATATCAAGGTCCTAAGACCCATACCTAATGCTCAAAACCTTGTGAAGGAACTAACATCCTTTCTTAGAGGCCAAGGATACCCGCCATAGGTCATGTGTGGTACTTCGAGGCATTATCCATGGCTATGGATGCCTCAAATCTTTCATTGGGACCTAAGGCATGGTCTTCTTCCCTAGATCATTTCCAAGGCCCTAGGAAACATACCTACTACTCAAAACCACCTAGTGGCACTGACATCCCTAATCATATAAGGACAAGGATACCCTCATGGGGGCATGTGTGGTTGCTCGAGGAATCATTATTATATGTAGATGGATATAAGATTCCTTTAGGGCCTAATGTTCATGTTTCCTCCCCTGAAAATGTTCAGGGCTGAAAAACCCATAGCTAGTGCTAAAAAATGATAATGGTACATATATACCTAGTTAGAGGAAAAATATACCATTAAGAGGTCATTTGTGGTGGTTCAAGGTGCCATTCTTAGCCATAGAAGCCTAGAAGCTTTCTTTATGGCCTAGATCTTAAGTTTGTTCCTCTAACCATATCCAATTTCGAGAGACTCATACTTAACATTTAAAAACTCATAATGATGATTATCCCCATCTGGAGACCAAGGATACCTTGGAAACTTTGTGGCAGTTCAACATGCCATTGTTGGCCCTAGATGCCTACAATATTTCTTTAGGACCTAATTCCCAGGCTTCCTCTTTCGATCATTCCCAAGTACCCAAGACCCACACCTAGTGCTCAAAATATCATAATGATGCCCATATCCACACTTGAAGGCTAAAGATCCACTTGAGAGTTCATTTATGGTGGTTTGAGGTGTCATTCATGTTCATGTTTGGACAACATTGGGACTCCCAGATTAATAATTAATAATACGATTATTAATTATTAAACAATATTATTAATGCAATAATATATTTATATAAGGTATAAACATATATCATAAATAATTATTTATGATGAGTGTTCCATATATATTTATTATCCAAGGGATGCATCCTTTCATGGATGGTCACCATATGTTCTATATATATGGAACACTCATCACTGTAATAAAAAATATTCACATACAATATCATCTCATATAAAAAATCAACATGGTATCAGAGCGAGACTGGTCTTGACCCCTCACGGGAGGGCCCAAGAAAATGTGAGTAAAGTGTTGGGAGTGTTAAATTTATGGGGTAGTTACAATCTCTATGTACAACATATTTAATTTTTACCCCTACCTAAATTATAGAAAGAATTCAATAAATTATTTTGGGCAATAATTGTTGGAAGATTGGTTGTTGTCATTGATGTCAACCCTAGTCATGGGTTTTGGACCGCAAGATTGATAAAGGTATTTGGACATGAAGGAGAATGCACATGCATATACAACACCCATGAATGGATAGTATGCATCATATTATTTCCGGTGGTATGTGGCACGTCACGTGGATCCTCATGGTTGAGGAGAAATGAATTTTTAAAGATGACAAAGTGAATTGAAGAAGGAAGTACATGTAGGCCCTGAAGATAATTAAAGAAAAGAATTACAAAATAAGAAAGTGTCAGGTCGGCCCTAATGTTAAAAGGAAGTGACATAAATGGTATAAATAAACATCATTATACATTCATCTGATATAATTCGAATTTCAGAGAAATAAGAAGAAAAGAAGGCCAGATTTCAAGGGAGGATGAAGTCTTTTGGTGATGTGTTCTAAGGTATGTTATTTTCAGGTCATCTTACCATTTTTGCTATAAAAATTTTTCTAGAATGATTCAGATGGTGAAATCGCTATGGTATTGAGAAGACATATCAAGGTATCTCTGGTAAAAGTTCCATCTCTTGATTCACTATAATTATGGAGATACACTCTGTGGAATATAGGGTTTGTGACCAGTCCTGAAGCTAGTCAATAAATAGGTGTTTCGGGTAAAACAATCATAACTTCTTCATAAAAAATCCAAATGAAGTGAGACCACTTCCATTGGAAAGAGTACGGACTCTAGTTTCTTGTGTGCGAGTTTCAGAATCAGATGTTAAATATTGGGTGCAGGGAATGTTGTACAAGTTGGGTCTTCTGAACAGACTAGAATTGAATAAAGTCTACCATTCTTTCTATAACCTCTTTTTGGGGAGGATTCAAGGAGTGAAAATTGGAGGAGTTTTAGAGAATACATTGAGTAATATTATTTACAGGATCAGAGTACTCCAAGAATTGAAGAATTGCATAAATTGAAGAAGTCTCGGGAAGCATTATCAGGTTCTATGTGATGATTGGTTGATGGTGATGATTTAATGTAAAGTTTTATTATCTCTCATATATTCTTAGGTGGAAGGAAGGGGCAAGGATGGAGAGTTCAACTCTCTCTTGA
>ML777076.1:1156058-1206060 GCA_009831015.1 Picea engelmannii | reverse complement strand
GTATTGTGGTGTATTGGTGTAACTCTTATACTATTGTTCATTGCTCATTGGATATAATTGAATGGTTTAAGTATAAGTTGAAAAAGGTTTTTAAATTGTACTTGATATCGATTCGCCCCCTTCTCAGTATCAACAATAATTTCTAGTAAAAATGTCTAATTACCTAAATATGAAGAATGTACTACTTATTTACTTCTACCTATATTTATGCAAAGAATCACATGAATTATGGAGGAACAATTTAACAAAGGCAAATAATATGTGGATGGTTTATAACCAAATTAATCTTTGGGTAGTTACAGGAGGTATTCTCCAACTATTTATAAGAAATAAAATTTAATTTAATTTTCAAAGAGACGTGTCTCTTTGAATCAATTTAATATTACTATAAAAATACACTTGAAAGACACAATGATAGACACACATATTTTTTCTCTCACACATGTGTGAAGTGATCTAAGAAAGAGATCGAAGTTTCTAAGTAGTTGAAGTTTTCTGAGTATAATTACTTTGTGATGTTCTAGAGTTTACTAAAAAAATGCCATATATCATTGGAAGTCACAGGTAATAACTCTTAGAGGGAGACATAATGAAAATCGCAGGAAGAAACATGAAGCAATAATATCCAGACATTGAGTTGTGCACATCCATGTAGTGAAGAAGAAGAGGAGGTCAACACATGCAAAGGGAGCAGATGACTCTGAAGACTATATAGCCTCAGAGGGAGTCAAGATTTAGAGGGAGCATAAAGACTCTCACTGGGAAGGGAGTGAAATGGATCAAAAGATTACTTCCAAATGTTGCTTTAGTATGGGATCATTGTGATCTCATGGTTGAGAAGGGAGTAGTCATGTGTAGCACTCAGTACGACTGAGACTGAATATGTGGCAGGATGTGCAACATGTAGAGAATTAGTGTGGCTTTAGAAGTTAATGTCTTGGCTATTTGGCCTCAAAATGGAGGCGACCTGCATTTGGTGTGACAAATAGAGTTGCATGCAATTTTCAGAGAATTTGTTGTTCCATGATAGGTCGAAGCATATCGAGATCAAATATCATTATATTAGATATATGGTGCAGAGGGGATCAATGAGGATCCAGTACGTGACTACCAAGGAGCAGGTCGCAGGAATGTTGACCAAGCCATTGCCGAGGAAAAAGTTTGAGTACTTCAGGAACAAGCTTGGTGTGGTCCCTCTTCAGAGGGAATGTTCTCATCCATCATGAAAAAGGGTTGGCACTGAGACATGTGGAACTCATCCAACATGAAAAAGAGTTGGCACTAAGTGTTCTCATCCAACATGAAAAATGGCTGGCACTGAGAAAGGTGGAACTCATCCATCATGAAAAAGGGTTGGCACTGAGTGTTCTCATCCATCATGAAAAAGGGTTGGCACTAAGATAGGTGGAACTCATCCAGCATGAAAAAGGGTTGGAACTGAGATAGGTGGAACTCATACAACATGAAAAAGGGCTAGCATTGAGTGTTCTCATCCAACATGAAAAGGGGTTGGCACTAAGACAGGTGGAACTCATCCATCATGAAAAAGGGCTAGCACTGAGTGTTCTCATCCAGGATGAAAAAGGGTTGGCACTGAGATAGGTGGATCTCATCCAACATGAAAAATGGTTGGCACTGAGACCAAAGGTACACATGATGAGGTACATATGTATTGTGAAGTAATGAATGCCATGGTGACATGTTGAAGCTATCTGAGAGATACCCATAGGTAATCTTTAGAGTTAATCTTGGCATAATGTAGAATGTCTCCCTCGCTGATAGGGAGTATTGAAGTTAGAAGCATCATGCAGACATTCTCTAGAGTGGTCGTGTTGATTTGACTGAGGAGAATGGCCCATGCACAATCTTGTGGACTCGAGGTGCTTGAGGTGCAGAATGTCTCCCTTGTTGAGAGGGAGTGTTGATGTTTGGACAACATCGAGAAGACATTTTCCCAGATTAATAATTAATAATATGATTAATAATTATTAAACAATATTATTAATGTAATAATATATTTATATAAGGTATAAATATATATCATAAATAATTATTTATGATAAGTGTTCCATATATATGTATTATCCAAGGGATGCATCCTTTCATGGATGGTCACCATATGTTCAGAACACTCATCATTGTAATAAAACATATTCACATACAATATCCTCTCATATGAATCTATCACATCATCTCATATACAATACTATATCATATCATCTCATATAAAAAATCAACAATTCATGACCCTTGAGCCCTAGAAGCCACCTAAAACCTTGAGAGTTTGGGTATGGTGGTTTGAGGCATCATGTTTAGCCCTGATTCCCTAGAATCTTTGTACTTTGGTTAAGGCTTGGGTTCCCCCCATTGATCATAAAAAGGCCTTAAGACCCATACCTAATGCTCAAAAACCTTGCAAGGGAACTAAAATCCTTTCTTAGAGGCAAAGGATTCCCTCTAAATATCATATGTGGTGCTTCAAGGCAATATTTATGGCACTGGATGCCTCAAAGATTTATTTATGACCTAAGGCATGGATTTCTTCCCTAAATCATTTTCAAGTCCTTGAGATACATACCTACTGCTCAAAACCACCTAGTGGCACTAACATCCCCAATCATATGCCAAGGATACACTTAAGAGACCATGTGTGGTTGTTTGAGGCATCCTTCTTGGATTAGGATGGATAGAAGCTTCTTTTAGGGCATAAGGTTTATGTTTCCTCCCTTGACCATGTCTAGGGCCCCAAGACCAATTTTTGAGGTGACATTATTGGCTTGAGATGCCAGAAATATATCTTTAGAGCATAAAGCCAGGGTTTCCTCCCCTAACCATGTTCAAGGCACTGTGACCCAAATCTAGTGCTACAAACCGTCCAATAGACCTCATATCCCCTCTTAAAGGCCAAACATCCAACATAAAGGTCCTATGTGGTTTTTCAAGTCCTCATTCATGTACCTTTAGTGTTAGAAGGTACCTTTAGGGCTTGAGGCCTAAGTTTCCTCCCCCAACCATGATCAAGGGAACAAGACTCATACTTAGTGCTCAAAACCTTCTAATGGTGCCCTTAGCCCAACTAAGAGGGAGATGATACTCTCAATACATTACGTGTAGTGGTTCAAGGGGTTTTTCTTGGAGTTGGATTGTTGGAAGCTTGATTTAGGTCCTAAGGCTCGATTTTCCTCCCTTGACCATGTTTAATGCCCCATGACCTATACTTGGTGCTCAAAACCTTCTAATGGTGTCCATATTGCAACTCAAAGGGAAAATATTTCATAGAGAGATCATATGTGATGGTTTGATGACTCATTGATGGCTCTTGAGCTCTATAAGCTACTTTTTAGGCCCAATGAGAAACTTTTATCACTTGACCTTGGTCCAAGTCTTCATTATGATACCTACTTCTCCAAAAACCATAATGGTGCCAATATGCCCACTATGAGTCAAAGGATATAGTTGGGAGGTCAGGTGTGGGTTCAAGGTGTTTTTCTTGGCCTTGGATTTATGAAATATCCCTTAAATGCCTAAAGAATAGGTTTCTTCCTACCACCATTTTGAGAAACCATTAACCCATAACTTGTGCTTGAAAATTGTAATGGTGCACGTAACTCCACTTGGAGGCCAAATATCCCCTTCATAGGTCATGTTTTTTTCATGGGATTTAATTTATATAATCTTCATTTATGGCCTAAGACATGGGTGTTCCTCCCTAACCATATCCAAGACCCTAAGACCCATACCTAGTTCTAAAAACTTCATAATATCGTTTGAACATCCCCACTCGGAGGGTAAGGATATTTTTATGTGTAGTGGATCAAGGTTTCATTCTTAAACCTTGATTCTTATAAGCTTCCTTTATGGTGTAAGGCCTAGGTTTCCTCCTTCAAATAGGTTTAGGGCCTAAAGAATCATGTAACTAGTATACAAAATCCCCTAATATCACTCATGTCCCTAGTCAAAGGAAGGGATAACCTTGAGAGGTCTTGTGTAGTGGTTCAAGGTGTTTTTCATAGTCGTGTATTCCAAAAATATTACTTTTGGATCCAATCACCATGTTTCCTCCCATAACCATGTCAAGGGCCTCAAGACTTAAAACTAGTTCTCAAAATATTTTAACAATGAATGTATCCTTGTAATTGGAATACAAGGATGCACTTGGGATGTCATATGTGGTAGTTTGATCCATTGTTATTTTCCTATATGTTTCTAAGCTTCATTTACAATCTAAGTCTTGGGATTCCTCTGCAAACCATGTCCAAGGACCTAAGACTAATACCTAATTTTGAAATTTTCCTAATGCCATTAATATCCCCATTCATAGGCTAAGGATATCATTATGAGGTCAAGTGTGGTGGTTTGAGGTGGTGGTTTGAGGTGTTGGTTTGGGACCTCGCTACTTAGAAGCAACCTCTATATCCTATGGCCCAATAGTCCTTCCCTTACCATATCAAGTACCCTGGTACCCATACTTAATGCTCAAATCCTCCTAATGTCATTGATATCCCTACTTGGAGGTGAAGGATATACATTGGACAAAAGAATTTAGTCACAAAAGCATGCGCGTGTTATTAGGAGCATGCACATGTTATTAGGAATGTGCACACATTACTAGGAACGTGTGCACATTCCTTTCATTCAAATATTTTTTGGCATGATTGAAAAATTTTAAATTCATCTTTACTTACTTAGTTTCTTTGGATTTAGATTTGGAATGACAGACATGGTGGTTTGGGCTACAAACACATCAAAACGTCCATTTTCTGAATGGCTCTCAATATCTCTATTTTTAATATTATTTTTGTATAGGCTATACAAATCCATCATTGATGAAACTATACACACATATAGAGTTGACTAGGCAGATTACAAATATATAAATTTTAAAAAAATCAATATTATTTACTATTTTTAATATATTTTTGTCTTGACATATATCATAATCTTAAAATACATATATATTTTATTCATACTATAACTTTTTATTTCCTTAACCATTTTTAGAATAAGTTATACACCGCAGTAGTACAATCCGAGATCTATAATCTAAAAATAAATAAAAAATTGTTTGATTATGTTAAGACCCTTGTAATATATATATATATATATATATATATATATAAATTTTGAAAAAATATCCCTACGCAAGAACAATGTGTTCTCTACAATTTTTTTAAAGGAAATTTTATCATTTAGGTACTCAACACCTACACTAACATGAACATATGCATTATATTTTGCATGAAAAATAATATGCCATTGTTATAAAAACTCAAATTTCACATATGCATACACAAATTCTATAATTAAATATTAAGTATTTGGAAAACTAATTGAATTTCCCACATTTCATATTTTTACACCATATTCAAATTCATTGTGAAAGTACATCAAATCATCCCTCCAAGTTAACATGTTGTTGTTTTTTCATGTTTGCATTGCCACTAATGTGTCATGAGATATCATCATTAGCTTGCACCCACCCTTAAATATGGTCAATAATGACACCTCATCAAGACAATGTTGTCATGTAGAAAAGACAATGTACCATGCTGAGGTGTTCTTTACTAGCCATTTATGTCATAGTTTTGTAATAGATGGGATCTAATCAAGTATTGCTAAATGCTCATTAATGTATACTACTATACCCTTGAAGCAGGGGAAAGGGAACACTGAAGTGAATCAAGGGGATATGTTGTTCAAAGATAAGAGATGTGTTTTTGCATGACATATGAATAAATAATAGATGATTCATTGAATAGGATCCAATAAAAGGATATTTTAGTGGGCTAAGTGTCAACGAACATTTGGTGGGAGGATGTGGTGGAGTAAGTTGTGAGATACCTATTAATCATCAAATTAGTGCCAAGGAAACAACAATGGGGGTTTCTAATGGAGATATCACAATGTTGCAATAAAACACTACATGGCTAGCCCAAATAATACATGTGGCAAGGACAATGTAAATGAGATCAATAGTCCAAAATGCATGAGAGAATCATCAAGTCAAAAAATTTCTAGGGATGACTCATCCACTTTGCTTTCTATGTTCTTTCCTAAGTTATTTTTGTTCCATGATTTATGCATGAATCTTATTCCAAACAAATTGTGTGTCATAGGTTATATTCTATAGATTTATCGGTTACTCTACACACTAATATAGGAGCATGGAAATGTTTGTTTGAATGCAAACTTTCATTTTTCAAATACATTTGATTTGGAAAGATAATTTGATTTGTTGAGACTTGAGGTAAAAATCACCCAATGAGTTCCTCACTAAGTTTATCATCATGATGCTAGAGTGCCTTCCTATAGAATTGTCATTGTCATGCAATTAACTTTGTGATAGGTAAATAATCCATTCTGCGCAACATAGGTTGATACTTATCCTATTCGGTTGTTTAGTTTTTAATCATGATAGCTATTTTCAAGAAGATAGAGATACTCTTTAATGGTAACCATGGTGGTTATGCTATCTCTTCTTTCTTATATAGAAAGGAGAATTTGATTTTTTTTGGTGGGTCATGTACATCCAAATCAATTTTTAATTTAACATACGCTACATTTTTTTTACCTTCCAAATGGTGATATTGAAATCCTAAATGTTGGGACGACCTTTTCGTGAACATTAGGGTGACCTTAGAAATGTTGAGGCCTAACCTTGTCAATGTTGGGGAAACCTTCTCAACACATGAGACATACTTTCTTAACACCAAACATAACATTTTCAAAGAGTAGGACCGAATTACTAATGGTATTTAATCAAGTTCGAAAAACAAAACAAAACAAAAAACATAAGACAACTTTTGTTTCAAAATATTTTGAGATTATTTTTCCTATCAAGTTGTGCTATTGAATCTAAAAAGTCCACCATCAATATTATCTTAAATTGTTGTAAAGACTTTTCATGAATTCATTTAACAATTTATATGTACTTGTTTAAATGTTCGTATTGTCTAGACTCCATAACTTGTTCAAAAATCACCTTTTTCATATTCAAATTATGCTTCGAAAATATCAACAAAAATAGCTCTATTCATCTTTGAATGATGCCTCAAAAATATCAAGACATATTATGGATGTAAATAGTTTCATGAGCATGTTCTATGTGTTTTGATTAAATCGATAGGAATTCCTATTTTGGAAATAGAATGGAGGGTGCAAGATTGGATGGTGGGGATACATCCAATAGTCGTATCTTCTTTTATTCTCCACCATCCAATAATTTGTCTGTTCAACTATTAATTATAGAATTAGAAATGTTTGTACAGTTGGTAGTTGAGAAATCTCTAGTTGGTAGATGAGGGATGTCTATATGGATGGTGATCCCTATCAGTGTTCACCATCCACTAGTGATGTAGTTGTTTTAGTTATATTACACTTTAAAAACTCATTAAAATATAAATGAGAGAAAAAGAAAATAATAAATTTATTTTGATAAATGTTCATTACATTTTTTTAAAAACCCTTCCATTATAATATGCAATGCAAAAATGTCATTTCCCAAAAAATACTCTCACGGGCATTTGGAATTTTCCTCTCTCATGATTTTATAGGAAATCATCGTTGGCAAAATATAATGAGTACCATCTAATGCAATGGTGAGAAAATTTAGTAGTTCCTAAATTGGCCATATTTCTTCGATGTTCCTATATATATATAGTTTAATAGTATATATATATTTTTAAAATATCATGCATTTTTTAAAAATAATTCCTTGGTATATAATTGACACTGGCATTAATCCATATGTTGTAGGCCTACAAACCAATGGTAAATTTGCATGTCCAATATTCGGTCCTAGGATGAAATCTTTCATTCAAGAAGTTTAGGAAATGAGGTGTTTGATGAGTATAGAAACTTCCTCCCTAAGAACCATAGGTATTGAACTACAGAAAAACGTATTTTCAATTTCAAAGAAGAGATTATAATAAAACCATGAAGAATGACACCTCACCTATGAAAGTTGGAATATAATAGAAATCGCCAAGGGAAGCAATTAGTCTATGTATCATATATATTAATGTTTAAAATTTTAATTTGTATTGAAATATGTTTATTGTATCTAACAATTATTGTTGTAATCTCATTTATTTTTCATAAATGTCATCAAGTCATTAATAAAAGGAATGAAAACATACCTTACACAATTCAACAAGTTTCCCTATTATGAGCACCTACAAATATCTTATTTGTTTGATACAATGCATATTTTGGGAAGAATGCAACATAAACATTATGCAGAATATTAGAAGGAAGGAGTGACAAAGAAAAAATTGGCAAAATTTGTAGTGACATTGATCCACAATTCTATATGAGAAATTTTAAACGCAACAACAAAATAGACCGACACAATAATAAAATGCTACACAATACAAAATACGTAGAGAATGAAAGAGAACAATATTGGAATTGAGAAGTAAATGACCACCTCTTGTCTTTTTAGCAAGAAGACACCCTTTTTATCAGACTGGTCGATTTTTGTTTACAACAACAACAAGAAACTTGTTGCTTTATTTTTGACTCACAAGCATTGTTTTTCTTTTTATTTAGTTAAATGCTTGATGGAAAAATCATGCTAATTATTTATTAGAAGCTGCCATATTCAACTGGAATGGTGAGGGAAGTTTAAAATAGAAACAACTATGTGAAGTGAGATGGGTGCCTTCTTTGGTGGCCCAATTCCTCCTTATTTAGATCTGGAAGCATCCCCACTTCCACCAGCAAATGAGTAAATTTGTAGTGCATTATCTCCAATTATTTCTCGAACTATGTCGGGATCATATCTTAGTGGGTGCAGTTGATGATGTTTTCCTCTTAATTGGTGCTTGTCCTGCAAGAGCCACATACAAGCTCCTGGGTGAAAGAACAATGGTGTGAATTTTATGATGCCTCTATTGTGAACGCTCTAGTGTAGTTGGTAATGCATCGACTTCCTTAGGATGGCATTGAGAAAAAGTATGGGTATCACACTGTGTTGAGTGTTGTTATTTTTGGTGATGTGTAGACCCCACTCGATACTAATCAGCTAGCACTTCATTATCTTCCTCGACATTTCCCTTAAATACAAGCTCCCTAGAAGAACAAAAGGTGTGTCCAATACACATTGTCTGATTAACTGCTCCAACTAAGAAGGGATACCTCTGCAGATGATTTTGTCTTGCTATATTGCATTTGTAAAAAAATTGTTTAGTTAAAGCTTTCTCAATAATTTGTCTTGCAAAAAAGGAATTGGAAGGAAAAGTGTTATAATATGCTAGCACTTGTGTTGGAGTACATAACCTATTGGTGGAGATTATTGGAACACAAACATAAGAAATGTTGGATATGCAAAAGGAAAAGATGAAGGTGGAGTAGGGCCTGAATTCATAAGTTCGTCAGGTTGGCATGTTATCACATCAAATTCTTGGGGAGTGATGCAGTATGAAGGGACATTGGGAAAAAAGGCTTCTGAAATGAGATCAATGATGTGCTCAATAGAGCAAGACGGGGCTAGTCTCGTGGATTGGGGAAATGAATTGGAAAGTTATGGCAGTTGGGGAGCCATGTCTTGAGGTGTTAGGATAGTGAGATGGTCTAGTTTAATGGAGTGAAACAAACACAAGGAAAAATATTTGTTTAGACTTACTTGTTTAACAGTTTCTTGTCTAGTCACAGGTTGTGTGGATTGAGGGGTAGAGGAGGTGAAAAAATAGGTGCATCCCTCATGTTGCAGGTGGTATTTATGGAATTTTGTTTGATAAACAACGTTTTGGTTATGTTGGTGTGGGAGTCCAAGTAACATGTCAACACAATCTAATGGAGAAGCATCACACATCACATTATCTTGGAAAGGGCCAATAACGAAGGTCATTGCACAACACCAGGAGACAATGAGGTGTGATCCTTCCTTTTGTAGCCATCCAAGATGATATGGTTTAGGGTGTGAAATAGTTGGGAGTTGTAGTTATTGGACCAACTCTTGGGTGATGAGGTTCTTTTGGCTTCCATTGTCTAGGATGAGAGTAGCCAATTCGTGCTTAATTTGACAATTGTAGGTAAATGGGGGCACGAGAGATGTGTCGTGTTCATTAGTGGTCATCAGAATTAGAGATGGGTCAACTTATGTAGGATTTTTGAGATAAACGACTTCAAGAGGGTCAAGAGAATCACACTGAGCAACCTCTACAAAAATAATTTTGTTGGGGCGAAGGTTCTGAAGTGCCTGATAGTCAGTAGAAGCATGTGAGTTGGTCTTGTGGAAGGTACATCAGGGCATCGTTCGAGGTGTGAAGGTGGTGGTATGGGTAACCTAAGAAGGGCCAGTATTAGAAGGGTCATATCTAGGTTGGGATGAGAATATTTGAGGAGCCACTTTACTCTCGATGGCCAAGGCTCGAAGAAAGGTCTTGTCCAAGGAAGAACTATCAAACAAATCAAATTCATGATAGATTCTTAGCAATAAGACAGAATTGAACTTGATAATCAATACCTCTTCCGGATCGGTGATGTGGATTTGGATGTGTAGTTTGCAGAAGATATCAATGTATCCCTGTACATATTGATTGGCTAGTTGTCAGAGCTGCAACCATTTGGCGAGGAGGTTCTGACAATATCCCAATGGGTAAAATAGCTCTTTGAGAGCCTGCCAGAAGCCATCCCACATTGCAATGTGTAGTGTCTATGTCTTGACTGGGTCACCTCTATCCATGACCCATGAATAAGTATCCATTTGAGTGTCTCACTATGTCTGCTCAATTCCCTCAAGTTGCAGACCGACAATATGAAGCTTCATGTCTTCCATCATCTCAGGATATGTATGCAAGTATGTGGAAAGACTATGAATCCAAGATTCGGCATTATCGCCATTCATATGGCCCACAAAATTTGGTAATTGGAAGCATGTATCGAGATGCATGGGTGTTGGAGCTCTCCCTTGTTGAAGAAGGAATAGCTCTTGGAGAGACATCATTAAATCCTAAATTGGAGTTGTGGCAGTGGATGTGAAATCCTATGTAGATGGCTCTCTTCGTGGCGACATAGTTTTCATTCAACACGAATGTCAATCTGTCATTAGATGCTAGAGAATGGTGAAAGATGAACGTGTTGGAAGCCCTAAGGAGGGAACACTAGAAGTCCTGAGAAGGAAATTTGTCTCTGAGAAAAAAAAAAATTGTTGGATGGCCTCCATGGCTGAGCAGAAGTTGGCTTGGATCCAGCCTCTTATACCAATTGATCCACAATTCTATATGAAAAATTTGAAATGAAAAAAAAAATAGATCGACACAATAATAAAATGTTGCACAATACAAAATACGCAGAGAATGAAAGAGAACAAAATTGTAATTGAGAAGTAAATGACCATCTCTTGTCTTTTAAGCAAGAAGACACCCTTTTTATCAGACTCACTGATTTTTGTTTACAACAACAACAATAAACTTGTTGCTTTATTTTTGACTGACAAGCGTTGTTTCGCTTTTTATGTAGTTAAATTACTGATGAAAAAATTATGCTAATTATTTATTAGAAGATGACCTGCTCAGCTGGACTGGCAAGGGAAGTTTACAATAGAAAAAAACTATGTGAAGGGAAATGGGCACCCTATTTGGTGGCCCGGACATTCAGGAATCCAATCATGCAATGAAAAAGGTGATTAATTCAAATAGCGATGGACATCGAGATAGTCTTCCATGGTTATTTACAAAGCAGGAAAGCAATGTTGTAAAAGAGGTCATTAGGAAAATTGAATTTCCCACAGAATTTTTTTCAAACATATATAATATCTTAACAAAGAAAGGTGAATTTGGTGGGGTAAAAACTCATAAATGGCATAACTTCATTAAGGTAATTATTTTGTTATATTTCTATATTGTTATACATATTTTTGGTATTTGTTTGTTTACTTTTTTGTTACAATATGTTGTACCTCTAATTTTTATAATGATTCCTTTTTTTTTACAGTATGTTCTACCTCTATCTCTTCCAGAGAACTTTGACAACAACATAAAACAAGTCATATATGATCTTGGAAAATACATGAGGTAAGTAATGATTTCTATGAAAAATATTCTTTGCAAAACTTGTTCACATGTGTTTACTTGCAATGTATACACGTAAAACTGCAATCATTTTCTTGCATTATGTGTAGGTGGTTGTCATATAAATAAGTCCATAAAGAATATATAAGGTATTTGAGGAGAGAGCTTCCTCGCCTAATGTGTGAAATTCAAAAGTACCTACCTCCATCATTTTTCAATGCACAAGAACACTACCTCATACACCAAGTTGAGGAGATTGAAATTTGTGGACTTGTACACACAAGGTCAATGTGGATGGTGGAGAGGCATTTTAAATCATTTGTTAGACAAAGAGCATGTCCTAAGGGTTCTATGGTGAAGAGATATATGGTATATCAATCCTTGGTGTATATCAGTTAGTATCTTCCAAAATTAGCAGCAAATATGAGTGTGCCTCTCATTTGGGATGTCAACTCTATCAACAAATTTGAAGGGGAGGTCATGTTGGGGAAAGGTATAATGAGCAAAGTGAAAGGTCATTAGATCGTATAGATCTACAATACTTTTTTTTATTTAGTTTAATTTATATCATACATATTTAATTGTTATTCTTCCATCAATTATTAAGCTTTTCCATGGTACCTAATTATTGATGAATTGTTGTTTTTTCATATAGTTGGTCGAGAGTGGGACGAACTGCATTTATACATTGCAAACAATTTTGATTGTATGAAGGTATGGATAGAACGATGAATACAATGTTATGGTAGGTTATCATGGGAAGGGATCACTACATTGGTTAAAGAGGCTCATTGTATTCAAGATACCAATATTACACATAGGGAAATTGATTTAGCATATGGTTTAAATGATAAACACGCAAGCATATTCACCCTAATTTTTTACTTATTTTCCATTATATTAACGTATGTTGTCTGTTATTTTCTTAAAATAGTTACTAATTCTAAATATGTTAATTAATTGACAATGCATTTTTTATGTGTTGGCGATAATGCAGTTGAAACACCACAAGGCTATGTGGTGCAATGGTCATAAATTTCACATCAAAAAGTTGGATGAAAAGAAAAAAAAAACCTTTGATTGTGGCATAACTACAATATTTCAAGTCACTAGTGTTTCCTCTAGAAGTGACATGAATCTAGAGGTATCTGAAAATAGATTATATGGGTATTTGAATGATATAATTGAATGTGACTTTAAACCCTTTAAATTAGTCCCATTTGATGTCAAATGGTACAGGTTATGAATGAATGAACATGATCCTAAAAGAAATGTTATTGAGCATGAGAATGGATTTACCATGGTTAATACAAGGACACTTGAGCTAGATATTGAGCTTTATGTTCTTCCAAGCCAATTTGGGTAGGTCTTTTACTCAAATGTTCCAGGTAAAGCGGAATGGTCATATGTTGTTAGATATGATCCAAGAAGAAGGCATGTAAAGTATAATGTAGTGGAAGAAGATGATATTGAAGAAGAATATGATGGAGAGGAGAAAGTAGACGTGTTAGACAAATAACATGAAGAAGTTGAGCTAGATGTAGGTGACAATGTTCTTGATGATCATATCAACGACGAAATTATCGAAAATGAAACTTATGATGATGTTGTTATGCCCAATCCTTACAACGTCGATTCTGAACCAGATTTTGGACTAGATGATACAAATTTGAAGTTGGACGAAGAAGAATATCAATGATATTGAATTATTTAAATGTAGATCGGGCTATGTGATTATATATTTTCTATTATTTATTCTCTTTAAAGTATTTTCTTATATGGGTTAATTGTTTCTTGTTAAGTTTTATTCCATATTCTTGTATGTATCATTGGTTGGTTAGAAGTCATTGACCTTGATTTCTCTCATAACCCACCAACCTATATCCTCATAACCCATTTTGAGCACATGTTGATTGATTGTAACTATTAGTAAATATAAATTATATTACAAACAAATAACAATTAGAAAATAAACAAATATAAAAAACAATACTCAAAAAAAAAAAAACATGGCACCAAACCCCTGACCAAATAAATCCACTCCAAACCCACTGACCATTCAATTGATCTACCCCACCTTCCATTACAGAGAGTGCGCAGAGGAGTAGGCCCATACAAGGAGAGACCAACCCCACCTATGCATCCAAGGAGGGATCGACCCCACAAGGTCTTCGATATGTAGCCTCGTTGCTAATGTAGATAGAGAATGCAGATCATGTAGTTGTTTGTTCAATATGAAATGGTTTACAATGGTTTTGTTTGTGTTCAATTCAAATCAAGTTTACCTTGTCATTTAGTCATAACTTTAGGTTCGATACCCTTTATACTGCATCTTCTTTCCATACTTTTGTACACGTAACAAAGAAAAAACAGGGTTTGAAATGAAAATTCAACAGACACGATCACACAAAAATATAGATCCAAGATAGATGGTCTTAGTTTATTTCGGCCGGTGAAAGTGCATGCTGGATAAAAAGGGATCGGAGGCCTAAATTATAATCCATTGTATTAACGATTGATAATGTGTCATATCCTTATTCATTTCAGTACATAGGGGTGGTATTATCAAACCACTTTAGCTCACCTCGAAATGCACGAATGGATGACAACTGGCACCGTGATGTAAGACAAATCAAAACCACATACTCTTTCTTTCATTTACCTTTAAATTTTGTTTTGCTAATTTCTATGCATGAATCATACTATGTCACTTTCAATTAATTTCCAATAGATAGTTTGGGTATGGGGAATTGAGAGTGATGCAATGGGGGGGAAGGGGCCAAATGAGCTTCCACCTTCACGTGGTTGGACCTATTCAGTCAAATTATTCTCGAAACCAAGAGAATCTCATTCAAGTATTCCATCTTAGTCTTTCTAGAGTCTTGTACATGTTGATATGTACTCTATTTATTTATTTAATTATTATTCAGTCATATAACCTTGTATTTTTTGATGATTTTAGTAGGTCTTCGCAATGGAAATGCAACTAACAACTAGCATTTGTGTGATGTGGTTGTACAAGCTCCTACCTCATCGAGATCATGGATGCATGTAGTTAGTACTGATTTTTCTATTTTAGTTAGTGTGTGTGCACAATTGCCAAAGATTCATGTGTGTTTCAACCCTTTACTAAATTCTAGGCACAAATCACCCTAGTATGCATTCTTTAGGATTTACAACAAATCTGCAATCCTATAACTTGTAACTTGTAAATTAACAACACCATACATGGATTTTTCTTCCTAGGGAACACATTTCTGATCATGCCTTGTTTTCATGCATTTTTTTCCATTTACAGGGAAGTTTTTATCATTTATGCACACTAGAGAGTTTTAGGCTTCAAAATGCACAACTAAAGTATGAATAGATGTAAAATTATAAAATCCAAACTCCACAATTTGAAACATTCAATTTGGAGGTCATATGAGTCTTAGGCGTGCATTTTACAGTAAGACGGTTTTACCCTCCATTTTATAACAAGTCTTGAATCTTGGTTCGAGTTAGAAGCCCTTAGTCTTTTTAAAATGCAATCTAGATGAAATATATAGATTTGGAATGTTATTAAATTCACCCCAAATCCTAGATCACTAAATTTGGAGCTATATAGAATCATGGACATGCATTTCTATTCAGTCACTTTCTATTGTTTTGGTCTCTCAATTTTCAAGGTAGACTTTGCCTATTTTACACAACAACCACTTTTATGTTTGCAAATGAAAATATGAATATGTAGACAGGTGTAAAATTATCTAAGACACCCTCACAAAGTTGAATCATTCAAATTACAGGTTTGTAAACACCTAGGCATGCATTTCTGCACAAATGCAAAAATTACATTTTAAAATAAAAACAAGTATTTTTCTCATTCAGGTATTTCATTTTAGTCTTTCTAGGTCTCATACATGTTGATTTGTCTATTTTTTAATTTAATTATTAATATTTAGTCGTATAACCTTGTGTTTTTTTATGATTTCAACAGGTCTTCATAATGGAAATGCAACTAAAAACTAGCCTATGTGTGATGTGGTTGTACAAGATCCTACCTCATCGAGCTCAAGGACCCAGGTAATTATACTAATTTTTCTATTTCAGCTAGTGTGTGTACACATTTGCCAAAGATTCATGTGTATTTCAACCATTTACTAAATTATGGGCACAAATCACCCCAGTATGCATTCTTTAGGCGTTACAACATATCTAAAGTCCTGTAACTTGTAAATTAACAACACCATACATGGATTTTTATTCCAAGGGTGTGCATTTCTCATCATGCCATGTTTTCATGCATTTTTCCCTTTATGCATTTTTTTTTTTTTGCATTTACAAGGCATATTTTTTCCTTTACACACACTAGAGGGGTTTCAATTTCAAATTGCACATCTAAAGTATGAATAGATGTAAAATAATAAAATCCAAACTCCACAATTTGAATCACTCATATGAGTCTTAGGCGTGCATTTTACAATAAGATGGTTTTACCCTCCATTTTACAACAAGTCTTGAATCTTGGTTCAAGGTAGAAGTCCTTAGTCCTTTTAAAATGCACTATGAATGAAATATATATATTTGAAATGTTATTAACTTCACCCCTAATCCTATATCACTAAATTTGGATCTATATAGAAGCATGGGCATGCATTTCCATTAGGTCACTTTCTATTGTTTTGGTCTCTTAATTTACAAAGTAGACTTTGTCTCTTTTACACAACAACCACTTTTATGTTTGCAAATAAAAATATAAATATGTAGACAGTTGTAAAATTACCTAACACACCCTAAGAAACTTGAATCATTCAAATTGTAGGTACATAAATACTTGGGCGTGCATTTCTTTTTTAATCCTAAAGTGCATTTCTCCACAAATGCAGAAATTACATTTTAAAAGAAAAACAAATATTTTTTCTCATTCATGTATTGCATTTTAGTCTTTCTAAGTCTCATAAATGTTGATTTGTCTGTTTATTTATTTAATTATTAATATTCAGTCATATAACCTTGTGTTTTTTGCTAATTTTAGTAGGTCTTCACAATGGAAATGGAACTAACAACTAGCCTATGTGTGTTGTGGTTGTAAAAGATTTTGCCTCATCGAGCTCATGGACCTAGGAAATTAGTACTAATTTTTCTATTTCAGTTAGTGTGTGTGCACAGTTGCCAAAGGTTCATGTGTATTTCAACCCTTTACTAAATTATGGGCACAAATAGCCCTAGTATGCATTCTTTAGGCTTTGCAACAAATCTACAGTTCTGTAACTTGTAAATTAACAACACCATACATGGATTTTTCTTTTAAGGGCGTTCATTTCTTATCATGCCCTATTTTCATGCATTTTTATGCATGTTTCCCTTTATGCATTTTTTTTTTGCATTTACAAGGCAAATTTTATCCTTTACACACACTAAAGTATGAATAGATGTAAAATGATAAAATCCAAAATACACAATTTGAACCATTCAATTTGGAGGTCATATGAGTCTTAGGCGTGCATTTTACAGTAATACGGTTTTACCCTCCATTTTACAAAAAGGTCATGAATCTTGGTTCAAAGTAGAAGTCCTTAGTCCTTTTAAAATTCACTCCAGATGAAATATATAGATTTGAAATGTTATTAACTTCACCCCAAATCCTAGATCACTAAATTTGAAGCTATATAGAAGCATGGGAGTGCATTTTCATTAGGCCACTTTCTATTGTTTTGGTCTCTCAATTTACAAGGTAGACTTTGTCTCGTTTACACAACAACCACTTTATGTCTACAAATAAAAATATAAATATGTATACAACTATAACATTATCTAAGACACCCTCAAAAACTTGAATCGTTCAAATTGCAGGTGTGTAAAGGCTTGGACGTGCATTTTTTTTAAGCCTAACGTGCATTTCTGCACAAATGCAAAAATTACAGTATAAAAACAAAATCAATATTTTTCTCATTCAGGTACTTCATTTTAGTCTTTCTAGGTCTTGTACATGTTGATTTGTCTGTTTATTTATTTAATTATTAGATTAGTCATATGACCTTGTATTTTCTAATTATTTTAGCAGGTCTTCACAATGGAAATGTAACTAACAACTAGCCTATGTGTGATGTGGTTGTAGAAGCTCCTTCCTTATCGATCTCATGGACTCGGGTAGTTAGTACAATTGTCAAATATTCATGTATATTTCAAACCTTTACTAAATTACGTGTACAAATCACCCTATTATGCATTATTTAGGGTTTACAACAAATCCACAGTCATGTAACTTGTAAATTAACAACACCATACATGGGTTTTTCTTCCAAGGGCATGCATTTCTCATCATGCCCTTTTTTCAAGCATTTTTATGCTTTTTTTTTGCGTTTACAAGGAAGCTTTTAGAATTTTCTCACACTAGATAGTTTTAGGTTTCAAATTGCATATCTAAAGTATGAATACATGTAAAATGATAAAATCCAAAATCCACAATTTGAACCACTCAATTTGGAGGTCATATGAGTCTTAGGCATGCATTTTACAGTAAGACGGTTTTACCCTCCATTTTACAAAAGGTCTTGAATCTTCTTTCAAGGAAGAAGTCCTTAGTCCTTTTAAAATGCACTCTGGATGAAATATATATATTTGAAATCTTATTAGATTCACTCCAAATCCTAGATCACTAAATTTGGAGCTATATAGAAGCATGGGCGTGCATTTTCATTCGGTCACTTTCTATTGTTTTGGTCTCTCACTTTACAAGGTAGACTTTGTCTCTTTTACACATCAGCCACTTTTATGTCTGCAAGTGAAAATATAAATATACAACTGTAACATTATCTAAAACACCCTAAAAAACTTGAATCATTCAAATTTTAGGTGTGTAAATACTTGGACGTGCATTTTTTTGAAGTCTGGCGTGCATTTCTGCACAAATGCAAAAATTACAGTATAAAAACAAAACAAGTTTTTGCTCATTCATGTATTGCATTCTAGTCTTTCTAGGTCTTGTACATGTTGATTTGTCTGTTTATTTATTTAATTATTAATATTCAGTCATAAAACCTTGTAATTTCTAATGATTTTTGTAGGTCTTCACAATGGAAATGTAACTAACAACTAGCCTATGTTTGATGTGGTTGTACAAGCTCTTGCCTCATCAACTTCATGGACCCGGGTAGTTAGCCATTTTAGTTAGTGTCTTTGCACAATTTTCAAAGATTCATGTATATTTCAACCCTTTACTAAATTTTGGGCACAAATCGGCGTACCCTACATTCTTTAGGGTTTACAACAAATCCACATTCTTGTAACTTGTAACTTGTAAATTCACCATACATGGATTTTTTTTCCAAGGGCGTGCATTTATCATCATGCATTTTTATGCATTTTCTTCTTTAAGCATTTTCTTGTACTTACAAGGCAAATTTTCGCGTTTATGCACAATAAATGGTTTCTCAATTTACAAGGTAGAATTTGCCCCTTTTACACAACAACCACTTTTATGTTTGCAAATGAAAATATAAATATGTAGAAAGGTGTAAAATTATCTAAGACACCCTCATAAACTTGAACCACTCAAATTGCAGGCGTGTTAAGATCTGAGCACACATTTTAGTGAAGGATGGCATGCATTTCTACACGAGGGAATAAATTACAGTTTAAAACAAAAACATATATCTCTTAAGTGTCGCTGTGAATTTTTAGTTGTGGAGGCTTTAAGAATCAGGAATTAGGGTTTTATGTGCAACAATAGAAATCACAATCCTAATTGTCTATATCATCATATATCGAGAACATTGTCATCTACATTTGGCTCAACTTGCTTCCTATATCCAATGTAATTTAATTCTTTTTTACTTTATTCTATGGGTGTCAGACTTCCGACAAGTGCCCATCCCTGTCTCGATAGAACTTGGAGCTCTCATGTGTTATGTCAGCTTTTTGATGGTACTTAGGCACTCCTTTGTCATAGTAATGACCGCTTCCATCGCTAAAATGATGGTTGCTTGCCTAGTGACGGTTTCTTAGATAATGGCACGTGGAAGATCAACGTGTCATAATATCACCACTATATGATGGTCGTAATGGTGATGATTCTATGGGACAAACATCAACTTCATAAAATCTCTCTATAGATACCATGTGGTAGTTTGTTGCATCGGATATCTGTCAAACTTTTAAGGGCGTTGGGATTACAATGCAAAGGGTTCGACGAATAACTCGAGAGGGTGTTTCTCAGAATCTGAAGGGGTGGTCGTTGGATGGGTGTCGAAAAATGAAGAAAATGTACAAGAGATTGTAGTCACACCCTGGGCCAAGCATGAAGGCCTAGGATTTAATGGTAGAAGTGAAAATTCCATCGCCATGAAAAAAACCATTTATGTGAAGGAAAATGGCATGCCATAGTTGGCTTGCTCATCAAGAGAAGGAGAAACAACAGTGAGTGAAGGTGTCATCTCACCACCGACTCAGCCTTGTGGTATATTGAAGGAGAGAATCATTGAGGAGAGTTCCCAGACTCATCCCATACCTACACTCAGGGACAATAAAAAGACAATCAACCAAAGAAAGAAGAAGAACAAGACCATGAGGTTTATTTCAAACAATAAATTTCTTGTGTGTCATTACTACAAGAAGAGAGGTCATACCATAAACAGTTGTCGATATGGAGAGGCATGTTCCTTTTATGGAAATAAATACCATTGTGAGGTAGCTTGCTAGGAGATACAAGCCATGTTCCCTAGACCTGATTTTTTCCAGAAGTTGAATGGAAAGAAGGCTTCTCCAACCCGACAACAAACACAGAGGCACATAGAGAGGAGGAGTACGTCAAAAATTCCTTCTAACAACAACAAGAACTTTTGCAACCACTACAATTTGAGTGGTCATTGGGATGCAAAGTGTTGGAGACATCATCCAAAGATTCATCCCATAAACGACACAATGAAGAGAAGTGTGTGGAGAATAAAGCCTTTGGAAAATGAAGAGTGGCATGCCTCTCCAATACAAGAGGCAGAAGTCATTCAAGGAGAGATAACAACACATGAAGTTTGCATCACCAATGAGATGGACAATAGGTTGATGACCATGGCAACCACAATCCATTTTTTGTGTTCAATATTGCACCCAAAGAACCCCTTCTTGGACATGTGCTAGAGAGTGATGCACATAGGTCAATGACCTTAGGGGGTGTTTGGAGAACTAAGGAAGTGATTGCAAGCATGTGCAAGCATTAGAGATTTATTTCCATGTCAGGAAGCAACTAGTCCTAGCAAAGGAATGCAACCACACTTGAGGATTTGTTATGTCATGGTAGAATGTTGGGGTCACACTAAACAAACCAACATTCAACTTGGCTTCATTGATAGCCGAGATGGACTGTCTCCAAGTCAGAGAGGGAGATGGGAATGAGTGTTAAGTCTAGATTTCAGATTCATAGATTGTTCAAAGCTGATTCTTAGTGAGAAGATTGTTTCACTTTCAGAACAAGCAAGCCAGTGCCATAGCCTAGGAATAGAGCCAGTAGCTAGAGCCAAAGCCAAAGTTAGAGATATAGCTAGGAGTCGATGTTGGAGCCACGTTATAGAGAAGAAGAAAACATTGATCTAGATTGGTTTCCTAGAGATTTTGGAGACCAAAAAGGCTCTCAATGGGGAGGTGTGATCCGAAATAAATCTGGACTGAAGAATGGATAAGATTCATTACCTACAAAACAAATTGACAATTAATCAACATTATGAAATCCATGCAAAATAATTCAATTTAAAGTGGAATAAGCCAAATGAGCATGTAACTGAAAAGTTGAAGAAAATAATTAAAGGAACAAGGAAACATACAAGGAGATAAGGCTAAGGAACAAGAAGTGAAGAGCCATGGATGTTGGCCTTCCCTTACCCCCTAGCTCTCCCTATTTCTTCACTCTCGCTCATACTCAAAGGGATTTTGGTCAAGGAGGATGAGAGCATTGTAAAAGTTGGAAAACTTGTAGATATAAGAATATACTGAGCACCATTCGGTTGGTTTTCCCAAGTTGGGTTCCAGGGTAAAAATCATGTCTCATTGAGTTTTTGTTTTCCTCTGTGTGTGTTGAGCAAATGATTGGTTTAAATTCACCTATATAGTTAATTAAAATTGCTAGTAATCTATTAATTGCTTATGTGCATTTGTTTATAATCGTTGTGGGTGAAGAGTGGCTAGTTGCACATTTTTTTCCTCTGGAAGTGTCTAAGTTGTTGATGGTCATTTCTTTGTTGCATACAGTGCTTCTAAAATGTGAAGAGGGAACCCTAGCTGAAGGAAAGTCCCCACGCGTGTTTTCCTTGGTTTCCAAGCCCTACGTGGGAATCCCAACTCAAGGAGAGGCCTGACACACCTCTCTTTTTTGTTTCCCACAATTTCTACTGTTTGTTGGGCACTCCAATTAATTGTTGAGTCGATTTTCCATTTTTTGGCCAAAAACCCTTCTCTCTGGGTCGATCCCTCATTACCTATATGTTTAAGCTTTTCCATGGGATAAATGTAGGGATATGTTGATCTTATGTGACTATAAGAATTAGTATGCATCCCATTTTGGCATTCTAACCATTCCTTACTCATGGGTGTCCCAACACTTGTCCTCTCATTGGCTAGTGTTGCATACAACCTCACCAAATAATCCCATGTTTCCCATGACTTTGGTATGTTGTTTGATCTCTTTGTGTGTGAACCCTCACAATAGAAGAGACCCCACGTACGTTCACTTGTTGGTTACCATGCAAAAAAAAACTAACCTTAATTCTACGAGTGTTTCTAGCGCATTGTGTAACGCCCAACATTCCTACACCCTAAACCTAATTCTAAGGTGCTCCAAGGAATTTTTCTTACTGTCTAGATGCTCCATGATTCCTCATATTGATTAGTTATTACCTTTTCTATATTTCCTCATTTTCTTATGGTTCAGACAGTACCTTGGGTGTTCTATGAAATCACTAGTGAGTTCTCTCATGGCCATATACCTCTTTGGGTATCTTGGGCTCTAAAACTCTTTTCAACAAGTGTTGTAATGTTCATGTACATCAACAAGTGTTTTCACCAAATATACCTACCAAGGTTCATGTGGTGCAACTATTTAAGAGCCAGATATGGAGTGGGTAGCGAGTGCACAATGAAGTTGAATGTAAATTAACCATTGGGCAACTTTTACTAAAAGAAAGGGAAATTCAATTGCTAGTGAGTAGAAATGCCACCTGGACTATTCTTCTACGAAAGATTAACTTATTTATGAGTGGGTTTGGTTTGGGTATCACTCTCATTCATAAAAATAAATTGATTTATTGAATTCAATGTCATTATATGGATCAAATTGAGGTAATCTCAAAGGAGTGTGATAGTGAATGTATCTATCATCCACCCATTTTTAGACCTTTTACTCTAAGTTTGAAGAGGAGTTGGGCTTGTCACCCCTGTTAATAATTGAATGGAAATAAGTATATAAGAGTGGAACTATCTATCGCAAGGAGATATTTAGAAGAATTAGTATCCATGAAGATGGAACCTTCTAAAAATTGATGAGTTGTTGGGTTCCCTTCAGATAGTTATTTGATGTGTGCAAACCTTATACAAGAACAAACTTTGCATCTTGGAGAGAAGTACAAATATCTTTGCATGAGGCATAGGATTGAAACTTGGTAGCCTCCAAAAGATAGAGAGATCTATGCAAAACTCAGAGACAAAACCGAGAGAGAGACAAGAAAGATAATTCCGCACAAGGTATATGTGTTGCTGAAGTGAGTGGGCTATAGGTCCCTCGATTACAGATAACAATGACATTAAGCATTGAGGAACCACAATCTCTCCTAGCATTCAGAGAATGAACAACGACGTCGACCACATCCTCCCACTAAAACACCAAATAACGAGGTGCATGCCCCAACAAACAATCGTGAAACCCTCCACATGGAAATATAACCGTGACACCTTGCACACCCAACAAAATCACCTTCTAGGGTCAAATCATGCAACACAATCCCCAAAGGCTAACTAGAGAGAGCTAAACAACAAGGAAACATTTCAACATTCAGAATAATGCACAATAGAGAAAAAATAGAATGCTAAGAATCACTTGCATGAAGAATGAGGTAAGGAAATGGCAAGGCCCCAATGCCAACTTGAAGAGGAAAGAACAAGACCACAACACCTAACAAGATGGTGCACAACCCAACAAATAAAACGATATCATCCTCCGTAACCAACATCAGTGCCCTTAAAGCTCACAACATGCAACATGGTTCCATACCCAAAGACAAACCTTAGAAAGCCAACCAAACACCAAGAAAACCATGCCTTAAACAAAAACACCACTAGGAAAATACAATTGCAAAGCAAAAACTATAGTTGTTTACTTAAGGAGCAAAGTTTAACAAATCAAAATTTAGAATAGTACACAACATCGAAATTTAAAATAGTGCACAACTAAGATCATAATAACACACTAAGAACGAGCTATGCAAATGGCAAGGACCTAATGCCAATGTGAAGAGGAAAGAGCATGTAGGTGGGAGCATTCAAAGTGATGGCAAGTGGGTTGATTAAAGCTAAAGCCAACCAACATTGCTATCTCCTCGAGCCCATCAAACTAGCACCCAACCCCCTCCACCCCGTCACTACAAGCTAACTAAGGCTTTGAATTTTTTAATGTTATTTAAAGTAAAATAATATCAATAGTCGGAACATAAGTTTACATAGGCCACCATCTCATAAAATAATATACAATGATTAACCTACTCCATTAAATTTGTCAATCTATTAAAAAATAATTTTTTTCCATAATTAACCTACTCGCTTATTTGATTGTTTGATGTTACTTTAAAATGGAGTTTGCTAAATGTTTTACTTTTTTTTTTAAGGAATGAGTACATATAAACAGTTAATTTTTTTTAATGTTGTTTAAATGTTTTATTTTTTGGGTTCAATGTTCTATGTTCTATTTTAAAATGGAGTTGGTTAAATGTTTTATTTTTTATGTTTTATTTTTGGTAGGAATTAGTCTATGTAAATAGCTTTTTTTTTTGGTTTAAATGTTTTAATTTTTGTTTGGGTTTTTTTATTGGAATTAGGTCATGTAAATTTGAACAAAATTGCTATTTTTTGTTGTTTAAATTATATTTCTGAATGCATAAATGGATTTAGGGTAGAAAAAAGTGACCGAACTAAAAGGTAGGTTTAGACTACTGCTTTGTTTTTTTTGGTAGGAATCAATCCATGTAAATCTGGCAAAATCGCTATTTTTTGTTGTTTAAATTGTATTTCTGAATATATAAATGGGTTAAGCAAGCTGAAAAACCCAAGACATGCAGAAAACCCCTGGGGCACTCTGATTATACAAACTTAGTCACTCAAATCTACATATTCAACCATTCCTCACCAAATTTTGTGCAGATCCAACCACTATTCTTCAACTATTCGAGCAAAATAAAAAATAACACAGTCAGAATAAGCGCTTTAAAACCATAAACAACATATTGGCACAAGTCACACACCCTCTGTCTATTCAAATCAAAGCAGAGGACTTTGCCGTTCGAGGCTGCGTTGAACCTATCACTATTTTGATGAGGTAAATGTGACGCGGAACATTTGTTTACGCCATTTTCGATATAAAAACAAACGCGTCGCTATCTCTCTCACTCCCTCTAACGCGCTCACATGGGGAAAGATATAAAAAAACTAACACGAGCTGAACATTGGAACAAAGTAACCATGTGCAGCGTCACAGAGTTGGACTCTGAAAATGAAACCGCCGCCTATAAATTTGACAGACGCAGCTATCCAATTTAACATTTTTAATTTGTATAAAGAATGATAATGAGGAATTTTCAATGGTATTTAACAGTCAAATTGACCCGTGACGAACAATTTTTCTTGTCAAATTCTATCCATGTTGCTGCCGCATACAAATTACAAAGTCTTTTCCCTCAGCATCCCTTTCTCGTGGCATGAAATTCAACGATCACCTTCTTTATTTTCGCCTCCTCTCACGCTTGATTTCATTAATTTATGGTCGAATATTGTCTGATCTCCTGCTTATCTTTTGACTTTTGAATACGATTTTAAGCTCACGTTAGATTTGATGGCTCCCAACAAATTTCTCCGTCCAGACATAGAGAAATGATTTCAATAGTTAAAAGAGAAGAATTGAAAACCATGCACCCACTAACAGCAGCAACCATAAAATAGTTGATTGCTGATTCAGATTGAGAGACACGCGCACAAAAATTGATTAAATGAAGTCGCCAATTTTGAAAATTTGATTACGAAGTTCTGTCATGGTTACTTGCATCAACATGCATCAACATGCTTATCACTGAGACTGGGCCCGACTGAAGCTCGAATTCGATCAGTATGTCGGACCGGAGTAAACGGGTTAATATATTACATCCATTGAACTCGTTCATATAGAGATAATGGAGTAAGATAACGGGCTAAGGATTTGACATTTTTTCCGATTTGATTTTTCTTCATGCAAGTTTTGCGACCTAATTTTTGTTGAACTCAACTATCGAATAGATTGAAATTGTAGATTTTCAACTCATACTAATTCGAACAGCTTTAAAAACTCAGACTGAGCCGAGAATATATAATCTATATATTTAATATTTACAATTTTAATAAACTTTTTTCCTTGGTGGCAGGACACTGGAATTTGAAGTCATGGATAAGAAATGGGGTCTCTTAGATCACTTACCCATTTTTCTGGAAATAGAATCGAAAGAATGCAAACCCCCTGCTCCATTGAAATTCAACCATATATGGCTAGCAAAAGAACACTACAGGAACCTGATTAAGTCAGTTTGGCAACACCTTCACTTTGAGCCAGGTTCTTCTTACATGCAACAATTCCATGAAAACCTTCAGAGAGTGAAGGAAGCGTCAAAGCAATCCAGGTGGTAAAGTTTAAACTCCGCTCCCAAGATGCTCTTAAGGAAACATAGTCTAAGATCGGTTCTCTATTTGAAGGGAACTTTGTTGGGATATTTTCCGAGGAGGAGGCCTCCTGTGAAAGAACTGATGAAACAAAAGCAAGACCTATTGGAGTAGGAGGAAGCCACCTAGTCTAAGATCGGTTCTTTATTTGAAGGGAACTTTGTTGGGATATTTTCCGAGGAGCAAAAGCAAGACCTATTGGAGTAGGAGGAAGCCACCTATTGGAGTAGGAGGAAGCCGCCTGGAGACTCAAAAGTAGAGAAATATGACTATCAAAAGGTGACAACAACACTAAATTCTTTCACAAATTTTCAAACTTCAGGAAAAACTCCAATACAATATGGGAGGTGACCACTCAAGATGGCGGGGTGGCCAAACTTTTCATTAAAAAAGCAGAAGAGGCCAAAAGGCACTTCAATGCCCTTTTTAAAGAACTTGAAAGATACCCTATCGAAGAAATGCTAGAAGTTCTATGCCTCTTCCCTAGAGTTTTTTCAAAGGATATGAATGTCTCTTATGAGGAAAAAGTCATGGCCCAGATGGGTTGTCGATCGAATACTACATAGAATTCTATAAGTTCATAAAGGATGACCTCTTCCTTATTCTTAAGAAGGAGGACGCTTTTTCTTTTGAAGATTTTATGATCCAGGTGGAAATCAGTGGCCACCCACTTCTTCCAACTAGCTCACATACATCTTTCATCTTGGAAGTTATAGTTTTCATCTTGTCTATCTTTTTGGGTCCTAAAATTTTGGGGACATTTTGAGGCCCTAAACAACCTTTTTTGGGCCCACCACAGTCACACTTTAGGCAGAGTCATAGAGTGATATCATAATGTGTATTCCTCACATAGATCTTTCCAACAGGATATCGTGTGCCTAAAATGGAGATTGTATGCAAAAGTTACGACCCCGGGAAGTTGATGTACCAACTTACCCCATCGGGGCCCACATGACTTTTGGCGCTTCAACTCCTAGAGTTAGGTTTTTGGATGTCTAGGGTTTTCTATTTACTTTTTGATGCTAAAAAGGCCTATAGGCCTCATTGTAATGTGCTCAGACGAATGCGTGTAGTCACCACATCTATTCTCAGAGATCAGCTACCACCATTCGAGCAAGATTCTTTTCATTCTACATTTTACAGTTTCAACAGATTTCTTTATGGAATATGTTATCTCTAAAGTTGACCCTTGACTGCAACATAAGCAAGCTAGAGCACATCAATGATTGTAATGGTTTGTTTGAGTCAGGATTGGTTTATGAATCAAGTGGTTGAAAATGATGGATGGTTATAAATATGGTTTTAATGTTTTTATTTTAGATTTCGAAAGATTGGAAGCCTCTTACTTAGTCAGGCATATTTACACTAATAAATCAGACAAGGTAGTAATAAGATATAAGAGGAATGAAAAATAAAACATAACATAAATTCACAATCTGTTTACTCATGTGTAAAAGATTTCCAAGATTAAAATATCATTTCACACATGATTTCCAAGATTAAAATATCATTTCAAACTTGAAACAAAATATTTGAATACAAATCCCAGATGGAACAACAAATATTTACTTACATTAAAGATGAATCTAAGAAAAATTCAATACTTTGCAAAAACTTTAGTTGCATTCAAATAAACAAGCAAAGATGAATGACATGGAAAAAACGATAAATTACAAGAAATCTGGAAATGATGGACCTTTCCACATAGTCACATTCTTCCACATAGTCACCTTCAGAAAATTTGAGTGCCCTAGAGTTCTTTGCAATTTATTCAAGATCGTCATCTTCAGAAAGCTTCATCTTCTTTTTATAGATACGAAGGACATTTAGATGTCCCACTTCATCAAGAACACCAATATCAATTTCTTTGTCAAACTTTTCAAACCTTCTAAGAGTTGGGTCAATACTATTTGACCAATTTATTGCTTCAACAAGAGCTTGATATTTAAGCCCATCCGTGTCAGAAGTTGAGAAGAAATTCGCCTCTTAACTTCACCATTTGTCTTTTCTCTTTTGGATGCTATTGAATTAATTTCAAAAATAATGGATGGGGAATTCTCCTCCGCCTCCTACAGGGCTTTCCTTAAATTGCTCCATCTAACTTTCACGTCTATTAATTAAGAAAAATAAAGTACTAGTTTCATACGCTATTTCCCTTGTCATTGGTAATAGTGATCTTGTTCTCTCTGCCCAGTTGTTTTATCCTCATCAAAGACATTGAGAATACCATTAGCATTAATGTCAAAGAAAACAACAATCTAAGGCACATCCCTCTTCAATAACACTGACAATCACGTCTACATCAAGCATCTTTGATGATGGAAAAAACTAGATTAAGTATAGATTGGGGCCGATCTATCATAAAAGCTGAAGTCTGATGTTGGATTCTTGGTAATACCCAAATTTGTATTATAAAAATCTTCAACGGTGCCAATATCCTCCCAATATCTATCATATAAATATACTTGTACCACCATTCAAATTGAAATGGCACTTGGTATGACCTCTCTTCCAAAATCATTGACATGGTGAAATTTCTCATGCAAAAGCTTCATCATTGCATCTTTACTGACAACATAAATCTCCATGCTATCTATGTAAAACATCTCCTCGAATATATCTTCATCCAGACCTAAACTTGTAGTGTTCACCATCATCACCTTCAAATGTTCTACTTTGAGTTTCTTTGAAAATTTAGTGATGTGGCCTTCATTATCAATTTTCATTAAACCAAAAGTTGTTGCTCTAAATGGTGAGATTTTCTCTTGTATCTGACCCCTAGGATACATAGAAATCCTGTAAGATAATACTCTCCATTGTGATTTCAGGTTTATAGAGTTTGTATTTGTGAGCATTCTCCTTTGAACACTTGATGTGCTTTGGCGTTTGGTGATCTGGGAGCACATTTTACAGGTCTATGAGGGCCTCAACACAAATCCTGTCCAACTGTAACCTATTAAAGAATTGACATTTCATTTGACATATGATTCTCATAACCTATCCTGATTATGTATTGTGCTTGGAGTTTCATCTTTGGCACTTGGGGAAATCTCTCGACACGTGCATGCACTCTGAATCCTGGCTCATGGTCTCGGGTGCTTTAATATTTTTATGCATGCAACAGGGGTTATCCCACATACAAACTACCATGCAAAAGTGTGGCACTTTATATTGACATTCATTTGTTAATAGCATCAAAATGTAGTGGATGGTCCTTTGGCCCTTGTGGACTCCTTCCTTGGCGCTAGGGCTTGACATTTGGTGCTTGTGATGTAAGCTTGGCTCTCGATGCATGTAGTATTAACTTGACTTTTGGTCTCTATTTTCTTTTATTAAAAACACTAATAACCCCATATTTTAATAAAAATAAAACATTAAAATCTTGCATAGCCCAAGAAATAATATAGAAAATATTTTTTATAGCAAATCGTAACGCATTTGTAAATACCAACACCAGACTTCTAGCAACTTTGTATATGTATGCGCTAAAAAAAATGTGCATTGCGAAAATGCAACGTTTTTGGTAGCACCCTTGTCCTTGTCACATACACTGCCAAAACTAAACAGTTTTCCAAAGGTCTTAATTTGTCACTACAAATTTAAGCACTAACACTTGCTCCAACTTGGGATAGTGTCCTCCCTACGAGGCCCCAAGAACATGTAGACTAATGCCTTCCTCTTTCTTCTTTTTGAAACTTGCTTGCACTACAACTTGTTATGTTCCAAAAAACAATCCAAAACTACAAACCCAAACTACCTTGTATATTGAAGCAATCTGAAAATAATTTGAAAGGAAAATAACAAACATTGGCATCAATGCTTATCCATTGGGTCATGGAGTCTTATTTATGTTGATCTACTACACAAACAAATGCTCAGAAAAGCGAGCTTATTTATGTACAACTCCTAATCTAATTGTTGAAACTTATTTTACTTAAGTATAAGAAAACTTCCATAGTAGCCATTCAAGTAACTACATCACTAACTGGAACCTGCTTCCATCTTTGAGCACACATATAGCTGAAGAAACTAGAGAGTATAAAAAGAGATGAAGTAGCATCCCATACTTATAGCTATGGAACTATGCCTTTATGAAGTCAAAAATGCAAGAAATATGACCCCAATTCAACTCCATGTAACTCACCACAGGGTCAATAAAAGGATAAAGAAACTCCTTCAAATATGTTGACACGAAATCATCAAGAACATGAGAGAATACATCTTCTTGTTGCTTGAAATGAATGGATTGTATTCGAGTATCCTTCGTTGGCAGTACTTTATTCATGATGTTAATTCCTTCATTCTAAGAAATGGGAAGAAATTGTGGGTTGCTTCCACTGTTGATTTCTTTTGGCTCAAGGATCTCACATCCAGGCCCCATAATCCCTTGAATTTGCTGCTCAACAGTAGATGAAGAAGAAAACATTTTAGGCTAATCTGATAAATCATCATGATCTCCTTCACTACATTCCCAACAATATGCTTTATTATGGTCATATATTGGCCTGCCAAGCCCAAGAAATTGTTGCTGAAAAATTCCAGAAAGTAGGATAACTACTTGTGTTTGATAAGGAGGATCATTGTAGGTTATGATTTGAGAATTCTTCTCAAAATCCTCATGATACTCATCGAAAATATGAATATCTTCAACAACTTCTAGAGAAGCAATCTCATCATAGCAGTGATTATTAGAAACGTTTGATACAATGACAAATGCATCTACAATTTTGTTATCATCAGCTTTAAAATTATTTTTAAAGTTTTCCTCTTGGGTAACAGAACTAAAAAGGAACCTTTCTTCCACTTGTTCCACTTTAAATTCCTTCTCATTCATACTACTAGAGGAACCAATGACATAATTCTGCATATATGAATCAAATTCCTTGCAACAATTTTCAAAAAGAGACTCCTCTAAATAAGACTTTTTACAATGACCATGAAAAATTGTATGAAACTCATGCAATGAAGATATTCTAGAAGGAGGAAGAGATCGGTACCATTCTCGATCATCTCCTTCAAGTGAGTACCTAAACATATTCATGAGTACATCCTCATGAGAGATATTTAATTGGTGCATAAGTTCATGAAACTATAATAAATGCTCTGCAAGATGGTGATCTTTACTTTCTCTAAATCTGGGAAGGAAGTCTCCCCATTCATCCACAGTAGGAACAACATTCGGAAAACCAAGAACATCAGAAAAATTAAAAGGAGCAAACCTTCGAGCCAAAATAACATTCATCCGAGTATCTAACATCCTGAAACCGTGGAGTCGCCACTAGATTCTTTAACCATGGAGTTGCTAGGTGAATGATCTGCAGTCTGTATGAGTCTAACCTTTGTTTACCATCAAAGATCAAATCTGATCATTGTCGTTCTCCCAGGGAAAATGTCTTTGTTCCTTCGTCCCCGATAATGACGCCAAAATATGTTATCTCTAAAGTTGACCCTTGCTTGCAGCAAAGGCAAGCTAGAGCACCTCAGTTATTGCAATGGTTTGTTTGAGTCAAGGTTGGTTTATGGATCAGGTGGTTGAAAATGATGGATGGTTATAGATCTAGTTTTAATGTTTATTTTATATTTTGAAATATTGGCAGCCTCTTGCTTAGTCAAGGATATTCACACTAATAAATTAGACAAGGAAGTAATAATATATAAGAGGAATGAAGAAGAAAACACAATAAAAGTTCACAATCTGTTTACTCATGTGCAGAAGATTTCCAAGATTAAAAAATCATTTCAAACTTGAAACAAAATATTTGAATACAAATCCCAAGACACATGCAATGGAACAACAAATATTACTGACATTAAAGTTGAATGTAGGAAGAATTCAATGCTTTACAAAGACTTCAATTGGATTCAAATAAGCAATCAAAGATGAATGACATGGAAAAAATGATCTGACCATTAGGATGTCTAATTCCATGAGTACAAGATGTTGCAAACTTGAAGCTTTACAATTTCCATTTCCAGGCCTACTACTACCTTCTCCTCTACTACCTATAGTCTTCAAATACTAAAATTCTGAGTTGAAATGTTGAAACAATCTGATCTAAATTTGGTTTTTTCTTCATCAAATCTAGAACAAAAATGTGGATAAAGTCTCGAAGAAGTTTTAAACCTAAGAGATTTGTAATACAAAAATCCTTCAATTCCCTTATTTTCTTCTAGAAGACTATTTTATTTCCCTTTCCACATAGTCACCTTCATAAAAATTGAGTTCCCTCCATAGTTTTTTTTTTCAATTTATTCAAGATCATCATCTTTAGAAAGCTTCATATTCTTTGTATAGATACGAAGGACCTCGCGTTGTCCCACTTCATCCAGAACCCCAATATCAATTTCTTTGTCAAACCTTCCAAACCTTCTAAGAGCTGGGTCAATACTATTTGTTGCTGGTTTGTTGTTCACGCAAAAGCTTCAACATTGCATCTTTACTAACAACATAAATCTCCATGCTATCTATGAAAATCATCTCCTTGACTCTCTCTTCATCCATACCTAAACTTGTAGTGTCCACCACCATCGCCCTCAACTTTTCTCCTTTGGGTTTCTTTGAAAATTCAGTGATGCTCAATTTTCATTAGACCAAAAGTTGTTGCTCGAAATGGTGGGATTTCCTCTTGTATCTGACCCCCCAGATACAAAGAAATCGTGGAAGATAATACTCTACACTGTGATTTCTGGTTTGTAGAGTCTGTATTTGTCAGCATTCTCCTTTGAGTGCTTGATGTTCTTTGGCGTTTGGTGATCTGGAAGCACATTTTACAGGTCTACGAGGGCCTCAACACAAATCATGTCCAACTGGAACCTGTCAAAGAATTGGCATTTCATTTGACATATGACGCTCATAAGATATCCCGATTTTGTACTGCACTTGGAGTTTTATCTTTGGTACTTGGGGAAATCTCTCGACACCTGCGCACAATCTGATGCCTAGCTCATGGTATCGGGTGCTTTAATATTTTTATGCATGCAACAGGGGTTATCCCACATACAAACTACCATGAAAAAGTTTTTTACTTTATATTGAAATCCATTTAATCATAGCCTCGCCGCATAGTGCATGGCCCTTTGTACCTTTAGGGCTCCTTCTTTGGCACTATGCCTTGACATTTGGTGCTTGCGATGTAAGCTTGGCTTTTGCTGCATGTAGTATTAATTTGACTCTTGGTATCGAGCGCTTGAACATGTGACAGATGGGATATTGGCCCTCGAGGCCAATATTTTTTTTTATTAAAAACACTAATAATCCTATATTTTAATAAAAATAAAATATTAAAAACATTAATAACCCTATATTTTAATAAAAATAAAACATTAAAACCTGCATAGCACAAGAAATTATATAGCAACTTTTTTTACAACAAATCATAAAGAATTTGTAAATGCCAACGCCAGACTTTTTAGCAACTTTGTATATGCATGTGCTAAAAAAAACATGCACTGCGAAAATCCAATGTTTTTGGTAGCACCTTTGTCCTTGTCATATACGTTGTTGAAACTAAACACTTAGCCAAAGGTCTTAAATTTTACGCTACAAATTTAAGCACTAACAGAATATAAGATAAGTTCCAATGTATCTTTGTTATTGTTCTATGTATATCTGTGTTAATGTTATAGATCTGTGTTTCATTTTGTTTCGCTCATAAATATGGATCAGTGGTATCAAAGCGGTCTGCTCTTTATTTGTTTTTTTGTGCATGTCCCCAATGAGGTCAGTGTATAAGCACGTGGGATTCGAACCAGTTGAGCCTTTGCAAGATCGGCCTTGTTGAACCCGATGGTCGCCCATGCGGGAAGAAAAGAGAGATGATGGGGTAGGAGATCCCTTTAAATTGTTTCTTAAGGAAGCCCTCTCGCGACAAATGAATGAGATGATGGAAAATTTTGCGCAAATCCTTCGATGGTTGCCAACAGGCGATGCATCATCCTCGAGCGGAGGTGTCACTCCCTTCAAGTTACAGATCAATTTTTATATTCATATATTTGAAGGTCAAATAAACGCGGATGATGTAGACAAATGGTTAAACCTTCTAGAAGGGTATTTTTATGTCCATAACTTTTTCGATAGAGAAAATATTACATTTGTACTCCTTAAGGTTGTCCCCCATGTCAAAGATTGGTGGGAGACTTTCTGTGAGAAAAATGAAACATAGGGATCTACATTATTTGTAGTCGCACCCACTTGGGGTCTTTCATGGATGTTATTAAGGAACAATACTACCATGTTGGAAGTTATGACAACTTATATATAAGATGGAGCACATTCTGGTAGGAAAGGGACCAGAGTTCACTAATGTGTTCCATACCTTGTGCACCAAATTGGGTGTCAAAGACTCTGAGCGACATCTGGTGCTCAAGTACCATGACGGTCTGCATAGATACATCCAGACATAAATGGATTTTCTAGACATATCGTCCTTGGGCGCGACCTATCAATATGCAGTCAAAATCGAGCAGAATCGTAAACAAAAGATGCAGAAGTTTGGATCTGTGAAAACCTCATAGTAGAAGCAGGGAAAAGGTAGCCCCAAACCATAGAACAAAGGGAAGAGTAAGGAAGGAAAACATCAAGACAACCAGTCCAAACCAAAAACAAAGAAGGACAATGGGAAAAAAAAGAAAGACATTGGGAAACGGTGTGATTTCCATAAAAGCCCCTGGAATAACACCGCTGAATGTCGCTCAAAGCAGTCACTGGTGGTCATGGTGAAAGCATCTGAATCAAATGTGAGATCAGACTCTGAGTTAGAACCAGAAAAAGGGAGACAGATCATTGATGTAGAACCCAATGCCATCGTTGCTACCACCACCAAGGTCCATCCCGGTGAACCAGAGGAAGGTAAGTGCTTATTTCATTCACAGATATGGGTGAAGCATACTCCATTGCACTTCATCATTGATAGTAGTATCAAGAAGAACCTCATCTTAGCGTAGTTCCTCAAGTGGTTGGCTCTACCGACAACACCACACCCACAGTCATACACCATCGGATGGCTCTACCAAGGGAGCGATCTCCGCATCAGCCAACAATGTCACCTAGCCTACGACATCAAACCCTTAAAAGATGAGGTATTGTGTGATGCCTTCCCCCTTGAAGTTTGTGATGTTCTTTTGGGCCAACCTTATTTATGGAAACGTCGTGTTGTATATGAGTCTAGGCCTCATAGTCTTATTATTACTTTGGATAGGAAATTATATAGGATACCTGAGGTAGTCCCATCTACTACCATGATCGTTGCCAAGAAATGTAGGAAAGTCATCTCTCAGGCCAGGAAGTTTGTCTTCTTCGTGATTTGAATTCAAAGTGAGTGAAAGGTTGCAGCCACATCCATGGCCTTTGCGATAGGTCTCTCCACATAGTAGAAGCAAGTGGATAAAGTTGTGGAAGATACAAAGACATCTTCTCCTCACCTACTGGGGTACCTCTACAATATCATATCAAGCACTCAATCGATCTGACCCTTGACACATCGTTACCCAATGGGCCATTCTATCACCGCTCTCTTTTAGAAAATGAGGAAATCAAGCGCCATATCTAAGAGCTACCCAAAAAGGGGCACATCCGACCAAGCTCAACACCTTGTGGAAGCCCAATCATGTTGGTGCATAAGAAAGATGGGACCTAGCAACTCTGCATTGATTATCGAGCCCTAAATAAAATCACATCCAGGACCCAATACCCAATTCCCCGAATTGACGATCTCCTTGACTAGATAAAGGGGGCCAAGTACTTCAGTAAGATTGATATGAAGTATGGCTACCACTGGGTCCCAATAGAGAAAATCGATGTATGGAAGACTACCTTCAAGTCCAAAGAAGGTCTTTTTCAATGTTTGGTCATGACCTTTGGATTAAAAAAAACCCCAACAACTTTCATGAGGATGATGGATGATATCTTACATCCTTTCACCAATTCTTTTGTGGTGATGTATTTGGATGGCATCCTCATCTTCAACAAGAATTGGGAGGAACACTTGCAACATATTCAGCAGGTTCTGCACACTCTGCGACAACACAAGCTATATACAAATTTGGAAAAATGTTTCTTCGGCATAAACATGGTCCAATACCTAGGATACATTGTTGATGAGCATGGGGTGCATGTCAATCCAGCCAAGATCCAGGTCAGTTGTGATTGGCCATCCCCCAACCACACTTACTGAGCTTCGGAGCTTCAACTTCGGCTTTGTCAATTTCTATCACAGGTTCATGTTGGGATTCTCCCACATTGCATGTGCCCTTATCCAAGTGACCAAGGGCAGTGGCAAGGCAAAATTCGTGTGGGTCCAGTCGCAACAGAAAACGTTTGATGATTTGAAGTAGTGCTTGTGCTTATCCTCGATGCTCTCATTACTGGACCTGCAACAACATTTTGAGATTGAGACAAATGCTTGATACTATGTTGTGGGTACAGTTCTCACTCATCATGGACAACTCATGGCCTATCATAGTGAGACACTATCAGATATCGTTCATAAGTATCCCACTTATGAAAAATAAATGTACTCCATTGTACAAGTGTATCGCCATTGGAGGAATTACATTCTCGGGAAGGAGACAATCATTCACACTAATCATAATCCTCTGCAATTCATGCAGACACAAGGAAAATTGTAGAATGATCGTCATTAGAAGTGGTCCACATACTTGTAGCAGTTCCATCTCAATATCAAGTATAAGATAGGGAGCACCAACCGCGTCATTGACTACCTTAGTCGACCTCTAGTTGCATCACTGACCACGGTGCTGCACTCCTACAGACATGAGACCTCCAGATGGCCCCAACTCTACGAGAGAGATCCTAAATTCACCACTACCTACCATATGTTGGGAAAAAACATAGTTTCCACTGATTTTCATCTTCAGGATGGGTTGTTGTTCCATCTGGGCCATCTCTACATTCCATCCAGCAAGCATGCGAAGCTAATTTGGGAAGCTCACTACAATTGGGTGGCAGGACACTTTGGCGTAGAAAAGACAGTGGCAATGCTACAGCAAAATTTCTATTGGCCAAAACTTCAATAGGATGTCAGCAAGTATATCAGGTCTATATGGCATGCGCCATTACCAAACCGACCATTAAGAAACAAGGAATGTACACCCATTTTCCTACTCCTGACAGGCCCTGGGAATCCATCTAGATGGACTAAATGTCGGGCCTTCCTTCAACCAAGAAGGGAAATGACTGTGTTTTCGTGGTTGTTGATCTATTTTCCAAGATGATAATTATGGTCGCCTGCAAGAAGAGCATCACAACGGAGGCCACTGCCAAGCTCTTCTTCGAACAAATGTGGGTACACTTTGGGATACCACAAACCATTGTCTCAGATTGGGATAGCCAGTTCCTCAGCACATTCTGGTTGAGCCTCTGGTCACGGTTGGACACCAAGCTCACCAAATCCATGTCCTTCCACCCCCAAACGAATGGACAAACTGAGGTCGTCAACACGATGATCGTGCATATCTTACGCATGTACAATTCCAAGCATCCACGCACATGGGATGATCTTCTTCCCTATGTTCAACACAGTTACAACAAATACATACATAGCTTAATCAACCACAATCCCTTTCAGGTGGGGTTTGGATTTCAACCATTGGGTTGCATGGATGTCGCATTACCCCTTGCGTCCACATAGGAAAAATCGTCCCATGTGAAAACTGAAGCCGACGAAGCCACCTGGTTCATTGAACGAATCCAACACATACACCAACAAGTTCGGGATATTTTGTAGAAGTCCAATGCCAAGTACAAGTAGTGCCATGATCAACATCGGGTGCCACACAAGTTTCAAGTGGGAGATAAATTTTGGTTGCACTTGCAGAAAGAACGAATTGCAGGACTCCATCGAAAGCTTCGTCCACTCCGCTATGGACCTTACACCATCACCAAGGCTATGGGTGACAATTATTTTGAGCTCAACATTCCCCCCTTCCTTCACTTGCACCCAATTCTTAATGTGGACCTTACACCCTTATTGGACACCTCAGAGATAGAAAAACAGTTAACACTGGCAGAGATCAACCTTGTTTGCATGGAACAGGAATCAACTGATCATATCGTGGACACACAGGTCAAGGGAACTCGCCAACAAAAGATTCAACTTTATTGTGTTGTCAAAGAGAGGCAGCTCCTGCACCAACTCAAGCGGCTCACATGGGGCCAAATTCAATAGAAATTTTCTCATCTTATGGGGGAACTCAATGCAATCGAGACCATTACTTCCTGAGGAGGGAGGATTAATCCAGTTGGATATCGGTGGCCACCCACATCTTCCAACTGGCTCATATACAACTTTCATCTTGGCAGTTACAGTTTTCATCTTGACAGTTTTTTTCTAGCTTTTCGAGTCCTAAACTTCTAGGGTTGTTGTGAGGCCCTAAACAACATTTTTTTGTCCTACAACAATCATGCTATAGATGGAGTCAAAGTGTAACTACATAATGTTTATTCCTTGGATATACCTTTCCAATGGGATATGGTGCGCCTAAAACGAAGATTGTATGCAAAATTTACAAACCTGGGAAGTTGATGTACCACCTTACCCCATCAGGGCCCACATGAGTTTTGGCACTTCATCTCCTAGGGTTAGGTTTTGCATGTCTAGGGTTTAATGTTTACTTATTGATTCTAAAAAGGCTTGGAGACCTCATTTTAATGTGCTCGGATGAATGCACGTAGCCACCACATCTCTTCTCAAAGATTAACTACCACCATTCGAGCAAGATTGTTTGAACGGATTTCTTTATGGAATAGAAGTTAAGTTCCATTGTATCTTTGTTATTGTTCTATGTATATATGTGTTAATGTTATAGATTTGTGTTTCATTTCGTTCCACTCATAAATTTGGATCACTTTCGTCCTATCTCATGCTGCAACGTAGTGTATAAGGTTATCTCTAAGATCATTGCCAATAGACTCAAACCTATTCTCAGAGAGATCATATTAGAATAATAGTTTGGGTTATTGTTCAAGAATCAAATACACGATGCAGTGGCTTTGACTCAGGAAGTGATGCACAACATCATTACATCCAAAATTCCAATGGTTTTGTTGAAACTCGACCTGTCAAAAGCCTATGATAAAGTTAGTTGAACCTTTCTATGCTTGATTTTGGTTCAAATGGAGATGAACTTGGCCATAATCAATTGGATCCTTGGATGTGTCCAATCCACCTATTTTGCAATCCTCATCAATGATTCACCCTCTTCTTTCTTTGGAGCCTCTAGGGGACTCAGGCAAGGTTGCCCTTTGTCACCCTTCCTTTTCCTTCTGGTAGCTAAAGGGTTTCTCAATAAACTTATTAAAAATGATAAAAGTCGTGGAAAAATGAAAGGTCTCAAAATTAATCTCATTGAATCTCTCTCTCATCTTCTATTTGTTGACGACATGCTTTTGTTTGGTGCAGGAAAATTACATGACTTCCTTTGTATTCATTGAATCCTGGACCTATTTTGCAAAGCAACAGGTATGGAAATCAACTGGAAAAAGTCCCGCATTCACCATTCTTTCCCTCAGGAATACCTTTCTCCTTTACTGGAAAGCATTCTCCCTTTCTCTCACAAAAGTTTAAATGAATGATTCAAATACTTGGGGTTTCAATTAAAGCTCAATGCTTATAAGTTTGAGGACTGACTATGGATGATAAAGAATATAATTTGAAGCTCACATCTCCATATGGGTCAACAGATGGTTGTCAAGGGGTGAAAGGCTAGTCCTCCTCAAATCAATTTTGCAAAGAATTCCCATCTACTGGACCTCAAATGCATAAGTGTCGAAAGTTATTTTAACAAAAGTTCAGAAATCTTGTTTTCAATTCCTCTAGTCTGGAAGTTGTGACAAGGATGGCATTTTGTTGTTCAAATGGTCTACTTTAGCTAGACCCAAAAGATTGGGGGTTGGGGAATAATGAACCCATACGTGTTCAGCTTGGCTCTAGCTGGAAAAATTCTATGGAGACTAAATCTCAAAACTTAGCTTTGTGGGGTAGGGTCGCTAAATCCAAATATATGAATGGCCTCTCCTTTCAAGATTGGATCTACACCCCCATAAACTTGACTACAAACAATTTGATTATTTGGAAAACACTCGTGGAAGCTTTCTCTCTTGTGGGAAAATGGACGATATGGAGGATCGTAAATGGTAGAAGTGTCAGAATCGGCGAAGATCCGTGTACTTGAGTGGATGAAGGTTATAAATTGTTCGAAGACCTTGTGGCACTTCTGGACAATCAAGATATGTTTTCCCTTAGTGATGCCAAATCCCATAATCATAATTGCATCAGTCGTCAAGCCTGGAAAACATAGGTGGAGCTAGGACTGAGCGAAGACAAGGCAAAGGAATGAAATGATTATGTGGGTAGGCTACGCTCAAATCACATTAAGTTGCTTGATGAAGAACCTGACTCTCTTGCGTGGTTAAAAAACACCCTGTAAGGGGAATACATAGCCAAACTTGGATACGACTATCATATAGAGGCAGATTTGATCGAACCACCTAAGTGGTGGTGGGAGCGAGTTTGGAAACTCCACGCTCTGATGAAGGCTAAAATTATTTTGTGGTTAGATCTTAAAAATAAATTGCTAAACTAGGACAATGGACGTAAGAGGGGTTGGATTGGGCCCAGTAGATGTGTGTTGTGTTGTCAGTAGGAAGAACAAATTTATCATCTCTACATCTCTTGTCCCTTCTCAATGCAGGTGTGAAGCTTCACAACCAAGGTGTTCAACCCTATAGCTAAGTGGAATCATGACCATTTGGATCTTTGTGTACAAGGTTGTTTGAAGCACACCATTGTCTCCGTGTATGATTCCTTCCCTTGTCACTATGTATATTACATATGGTGGGCTCGAAACATGAGTATTTTCTAGGAGAATCAAATCCTAGTGGAAGTGATTACACTGATTGAAAAACCGATTTTGGAATATAAATGTGAGCCTAAACATAGAAAATTAAGGGTTTCAATTATCCCAACGTTGAATTATGAAATCTTATGGGGGGTTTTGACGGCACCAACCAAAGCCACCCTCTGAGATGTGGGGTTGGGGTTGTCTTACATCTATCCTTGGTTCACTCTTTTAATATCCGTTATGCTCCAAGTATGGGTTCCAATACAAAGGCAGAGTTCTCAACTAGAGTTTTGGGCCATGTGTGCTCTTCTATACTTTTCTAATTCCCATGGGCTCAAAAGACTTCAGGTGATAGGTGACTTTGAGGTAGTTATCAACTGGGCCAACCGAAAATCATTAGTGGAAATAATTCGTCTCCAATCACTACTATTTCAGACTAGACATCTGGTTTAGAACTTCGAATTGATTTCATTCACTCGCATTTATTGAGAGGTCAACCAAAATGTGGATCAACTTTCAAAGGAAGCTTTAGAATGTCGTGAAGGGTCCTTCTCTCTTCAAGAACTCATTGACGATCGGGAGTCGAAAAGCATGGAATTTCTTTTTTAAAACGACATTAATGCATTTAAGTTATGTTTGATATATAGTGCTAAGAGTTTATGAAGACCACATGTATGGCGTTGAACTCATGAAAAGATAGTGGCGAGTTTTGAAAAGGATGAGACATAATATATATGTATATTTCCTTGATTGAAATGTAAAGTTTATATATATAATAATAATATACGATAATTGATATCCATTATTGGACTATGATTGTAATATATATTTCTACATATATATATATTGATTTTGAAATATACTTTAAAAATATTTTTAATTTTGAAAATGCGTATATAAAATTTAGGGTAAAACTTTTCCCTTTAAAAATAATTAGCATACCCTCGCAGCAGGGGAAAGGAAATACCGAAGTGAATTGAAGAGGTGGGTGGTTATGTTGTTAAAGAGGGTGGGGTTTGGAAACTGGGTTGAGTTAAAGGGTGTTGGTGGCAAAATCTACAAGGTTTTCATGTGTTTTAGGCCCCACATGTCAAAGAGCACACTGAAGCTCCCTATATATCGATGAGCATCCAAACACTCCTCAACACGAAGAAAATCTTTAAAATACAACACAAAACATAAAAACAAAATAAAGTCAACATATAACCCTTGGCAAGGGAAAGAGAATGAATTTCTAGTTTAGAACAAACTATTATGCATGCATTCTACAACCACACATATAAAATTCAAGTGGCGGTCAAACTTCAAATTCATTCAACAAAACACTCAACAAAGATGAAAATACACTTAATTAAAGTTGAAAAAGGATTCATCAAAAGCACAAGATAATTCAAAACTTAAAAGAAAAGTTGTTTTTGAAAATCACTTATGAGAGAACCCAACATTAAATGTTAAAAGAAAAAAATACTCTCTAAGTTGAAAATAAAACATTGAAGGCAATTAAAATAATCTACTTACACAAAACAATTGTCTTGCTATTCAATTGAATCAAAGGCAACTTTCCAATACATATAGGCTAGAAGCCATTACAACATACTCATTATGAGTTTATCATTTCATTTATGGGAATTAAACCCGGGCAGGGAGGATAATAATCATTCCTCACAATCATCCAAACTAAACCCAATTGACAATATAAAAACAATTCTTAAACTAAAAAGAAAAAGAAAAACTAATGATCACAAAAAAAATCACAGTAAATCCATATATCCTCTACCTCTAGGTTGTCAAGAAGGAGAATGCATGTCTTACGCTTAATATTTGATAGATCAACTATTTGTGGAAACTTGTGAAGAGAAGATATGCAACCAAGACTGTAGAAGGCAACACACTTCTTTGAATGCACAATTAATAATTAAATAAACAACTACTCATCATTATTGCACCTAAACCTTATGTTAACTATAGCCCTAAAATGTGTGAAAATATTAAGTTTTATATTTGTTATAAATTGAAATATATAGAATTTTAATAATTAAATAAACAACTATTCATCACTATTGCACCTAAACCTTATGTTAACTATAACCCTAAAATGTGTGAAAATATTAGGTTTTACATTTGCTGTAAATTGAAATATATAGAAAAATTATAGGTTTAATGTATGTCTTAACAATATTTGCAATGTGTAAAGACTTCCAGATCTTTTATATGGGGTTGGGGATCTGTTTATTTTATTTCTAATACTTAGCAATGGTCTCAGTGATGGTTTTGTAGGGCTGGAATTTAAATCTTAATTTTTGGGATAGGGATATTTGTTGGTTAAAAATGGGTAAATATACAAATTTAAATGATTATTTTTATATAATTTAATTGTTTCAAGAATTTTTCAACATGTTAAATTTATTTTTACATTAAAAAATAAATTTTAAATAACAAAAAATAATGATTTCATGTAGATTTAAATAACCAAATTCTTAAAAAAAAAAAAAAAAATTTCATGTTAGAAAACCCCTTTCAAAACTATTTAGACAGTCAAATTCTACTCCTTTAATACCCATTACCCATTTTTTCTAAGAGTTGGAAGAATTTCAAAACTATTTAAACGGTCAAATTCTACTCCTTTAATATGCATTACCCGTTTTTTCTACCAGTTGGAAGAATTTTTGGTGTATTTGCAGGCAAATTGAGCGGTGACAAATTCCATCCTTGGTTTTACAACCATTTTAACTGTTTGGACATTTCCGTTCAAAAAATAAAAAATAGACGGAAAATTTAATGAAATTTTCGAAGAATGATACAACAACCGACTTTATACTGGTATTTCCTATCAATTTATACATGACTTTCAGAAAATGGTCACAGACAAGGCGTCGTATAGAAGAGAATTCATTTTCAAAGTGACCACTATCTACAAAATCAAACTTCCGGACCTTTCCGCAGGAAACCCCTCTGGACTTCGGCGGAACAATTAGTATTGTTTCCCTTCGATCCAACCCGTTTTCATTTTGTGTCACCACCCAGCTGATTTGGAGACCCCAAACACTCCATGGTGCTGGAAAATCTGAGAGCATGTTGGAACGTTCCCGGTGCGGAAGCAGCTGGGGGTAATTTTGTTGCACTTTTATCCAACTTCTTTAGTTACAATCCTCCCGAGCATATCAATGTGCATCATTTTGTTTGTTCAGCTTCGGTGTTGTACTGACAAAGATGACCTTGCAGACTTTGTATTTGAGCGTCTTAGCTCCGAGGCCATACCAGTAGGGCTCTGCGGGACTTCCATTTGATTCTTTTTCTACAGCGGACGCAGACTCAATGATGTCCCATATGCCTAGCCCAATAATCCCATTGCCCTCCACAGAGCTGTAAAATCTGTAGGAACGAATCCCTTTCGTCTGCCTAAACTATGCCTTCAGGATGGCAAGGCAGCTATAGGGGAGCACCTCCTGTTTTTTTTCTGCTCGACTGTATTCTACCGAGGTTCACAATGTCTCTAAACCTCAGCTGTGCAAACGATACATCTCCGTGCTCCTCACAACTTAATTGGAACCATCACCACCCCATCACCCTCACTACCGACGACGCCCAATCCTTGCCCAATTCGTCTGCAATTCTAGAATCCTCTTTCTCTGATAATGTCATTTCTCAGAATCCTCTTTCTCTGATAATGCCGTTTCCCAGAGAGAAAAAATTGCTACCTATAATATCAGAGATATCGAATACATTTTTAGTGTATAACAAAGATAATATAAAGGGTGTTGGTGGCAAAATATACAGGTTTTTTATGTGTTTTAGGTCCCACATGGCCTTGAACGTTGGATAGGGCACTTCTGATACTTCCTCTGCTTCTTCAAAGTAGCTTTACCAAGTTACCACTAAAGTTAAAACATGAGAGCCCAATGGCTTCAAAGTCTCCTGGAAACCGATTCCCTTAACATCTCAACAGATTCCGAAATTCGGATCCGAATCACAGGAAATAGATCCTATATCTGGAAACAGATCCCTCAACAAATCATGCCAAATCTGGAAGAATTTGATCCAGATCCTCGTTTCCCCGCTTCCTGCACAATTCAGATCCAGGTACGGGACTAATATTGGCGAATCTGGTAACTCTGCTACAGGATACTGGATATATTTTTAGCGACTATATAGATTGCAGTTAAATCCAAGAGAGAGTCTTTGTAACATTGTGATTGGTTTGTTTCTCTCATTGTGATGTTAATAAAATTTCATTTCATTTCAAAATCCATATATAAACAGTACAACTAACTTTCAACAGGAAAAAAAAAAAAGGGATAGAAGCAGATCACAATGTTTGAGATTTCAGTATAACCATATTGCAAGAGAAGGATCCTACTTATATAGCCATACAAAAAGAAGGTATTTTCAGTCTAATTCCCAGCAGACTATAAAAGTTGTTGAATTGATCTCATTGTGAGCTATGTGGTGCCAACCAGGCTGAAACAACAAAATGTGTTTTAGACCGCACGATAAAATGATATTAGGAAAATATGTTGATCTTGATCTTGCCACCATTTCTGTCTCTATAATTGCAAAACATGTATCTGGAATTGTTGAAAATGATGTAAGCTTCACTTTCGTCACTTTCGGACATTGTAGACTTTATATTGTATTCATTATTGTATTTCTAATGTCTCTATAATTGCAAAACAACATGTATATGGAATTGTTGAAAATGATGTAAGCTTCACTTTTGGCCATTTTGAACCTTATATTGTATTTCTAGGTTTAGCTAAGGCCAACCTTGTACATGTAAATCATAACCCATCCCGAAGAAAGCACCCTAATCTTAAGTAGTATATAAAATACACAACTCTCATTTGTAAGTTATCATCAAGAAATTCATATTATTCATCAAGCGATTCATATTCATCTTTTATCATCAAGTGATTCTTATTCATCTTATTCAAGTAATTTGTCTGAGGGCACCCTGATCTGTTGCACTCTCTTTTGTTCATGGGATTCTTTATCTTTCTACTGCAACAGTACTTGGGTTGTTTCTCTCTAGGGTTGCACCCCTCTTAGCTGATTTCTTTTCAAGAGTTGGGCTGCCCGGGCTGCCCTCCTGCTGGTTTATTTTCTGTTTATTTCATGTTGCACTCTCTTTTGTTCATGGGATTCTTTATCTTTCTACTGCAACAGTACTTGGGTTGTTTCTCTCTAGGGTTGCACCCCTCTTAGCTGATTTCTTTTCAAGGGTTGGGCTGCCCGGGCTGCCCTCCTGCTGGTTTATTTTCTGTTTATTTCATAATTAGGATTGTATTTCATAATTAGGATTGTGTTAGTTCCGTTCGATTCCCTCTATCTCTTGTGAATCTCAACAGGAAATGGGTCTGGTACTCCGTGAGTGCATTCCAGTTGTTTGTGACGATACATGTCAAATGTTGATCACAAATTCGAAACTCATCACAAGTTAAGACTTCCTAGAAAACATGGATGCAAGTCACTCCCGAGTCCCGTGCTTTTCTAGGCAATGGGATTAGACCATGGCATGCAAAGACAGCCCTGTCGGACGGGGGTAGGTTCTGGGTTCTAGTCATAGCCTGTATAGGGTTGAGTCTAGTCGTGAAATTAAAACACATCCCACAGGCTCAATCCATGGCCCATCTAGTTCAGTGGTAAGAGAATTGAAATAAAACCCCGGTGGATGTGTCCATTCGGCTGTTACAGATATCCACAGCCCAAGAGATCCGTTTCTCATGGATTCACAGAAGAACCCGAGTGGCTCCTTTCTCCCGGTGTCAAGACAGAACCCATCTCTACCAAGGCAGCACCCATTCGAGAAATATAGCTGTTTTTCAAGTACATTAACAAGAATAAACACTCAGAAACCAATCTCCTACAGTTTCGCATACATGTAATAGAGGAGTTATTGGGATATATCATTATTCACTCCCCTTAATTATGTATAGAACCCAAATGTTTAGTTAAGCGGATCAGTAAGTCTCCCGGGACACACACAACTCACAGAACAGATATGGTAAAAGTAATTCAATTCATGGCAACAAATGACTGGTCTGTAATGTTCATGTGACCCAGATAGAAAAAAGAAAAAAATGAAAAATCTCATGCTTTTCAAATCCTAGATTGCTCGTGCATGAAAAATTCGGCAGGGTAATCGAAAAATATTTACCAGGCAAAGAAACAGCAGCAATTATAACAACAACTGACAGAATAGAGAACGTAACAGACAGCGAGCGCTCCATTCCTGTTTGTTTCGTGAAACAAACAGGTTGAGCTTGCATGAAAGGAAATGGGACACCCTTCTTATTATTAATATTACGTGCACGAAATGAGCTCTGAGATTCTGGGCAACTCAAGACAGGGCGACAATGGCTTTAAGATTTCGCTTAATTTCACTCGCTGGGCAGGCCGAGATAGGGCTTTAAGATTTCGCTCGCTTGTGCAGGTCGGGACAGGCTGGGATGACTAATATACCTGGAAGTCGCCGCCTGTGCAGTAAGATATTTCTCTCCAGCTTTCCACCGACAATGGCTTTAAGATTTCTCTAGCTTGAGCAACACGATATTCCTCTCTAGCTTTCCACTGCCAATGGCTTTAAGATTTCAGTCGGTTGGGCAGGGCTAGGCCAGGGCTTTAAGATTTTACTAGCTTGGACAGGTCCGGATGGTTGTTACCCCTGAGCAGTAGAAGGTTGGAGTCGGTAGAGGAACCTCCCCTTATACAACACCTTCGGTGTAATAAAATTTTATTCTTTAAAAACTATTTCAATAAATAAATTTAATTTATAAATAACAATAGAAATTAACAAAAATTAGACCAATAACAATTCCATATACATTAAGCACATTAAATTAAACCAATAATAATTCAATATATATTAAGCACATTTTGCACTAAATTTTATGTAAGTCAAAATATAATCACCTGTACCGTATTTGCATGAGCATTCACATGTTTCCACTTATCACATCTCACCAACTATATATTGTAAGTGTTTCCGGTGGCCGATGGATTGACGGAAATGCACCATGTATGCTAGATCCAATGTATATTGTTTGGTGGTTTCACTAGTATCAAACACTTGGCTATTACCACGTGACATTTCTGTTTATTTTAATTCCGCTTGCTAGTCATCTTGTGGCCAGTGATTATCGAGTTGTATCACGAGGCATTATTTCGTTTATTTTCGTTTATTAGCCTCTGAGTGAGGAGTATTTTTTCAAAGTGATCTTCTAACTTTAACCCTTCTTTTCTTATAAAGGGTATTGGTTAACCGTTTTATTTTTTTATTTTTTTTATAGCAATTATAAAAGGTATTGGTTATAATTTTTTTATAGTAATTAATTAGAATTTGATGATTTTTAAATACATAAATAAATTCAACTTGCTGAAAATTTCCGACAAAAAAAAAAAAAATTGAAAAAAACTTAAAAAAAAAACTACTTATAAATCACTTGCCACCTCCAACCTACTAGAATTTATGACGGTGATCATTTCGACAATCATCCACAAGCTGCCCAAGAAACGCTTTGCCTTATCCTAACTCCCCATATACAAAGGTGGGAGAGCAACTTCCAAGTCAAGTTGGTCTATCCTAACTGCACCATACAGGTCTATTGTCAATGTTTTCTTGGTCAAATCCTTTGTTTTCTCCATGGACATAAGGAGGATATCATTTTTACTTTTGTGGATTGGGTTGATTGTATATCTCTATTATTTTTTAAAAGGTAATATAATGTGTTTACTTATCAAATTAAAATGATTTTTTTTTTAACTTTTTTAAAAAAAAAAATTTAAAATTTTTTTATTTAAAAAAATAAGAGAAAAATAAAATTCAAATAAAAATTAAAAAAACAAACTTCAAATAAAAATTAAAAAAACAAATCTTCAATAAAAACTAAATTAAAAAAAACTTTAATCTAAATAATCAAAATATAAAAATTAGTTTATAAAAAAAAAATTAAAAACCAAATTATTTTAATAAAAAAAAAAAAGTTAACACCTGGATCGGGAAGGGGAATGCCCGGCATCGCCCCTCCCCCTTTACATTGTTTAGTTTTTTTTTTTTCAATGATTTATTTGTTTAATTTATTTATTTTATTTTCATTTGAAGTTTGTTTTTTTCTTATGTTTTTTATTTATTTTTTTAATTCTTTTAAAATTGCATTTTTTCAAAATTCTTTTTAAAGTAGTTTCTTCTTTTTAAACTTTTTTTTTTTTTTTTT
>ML777076.1:1122644-1144228 GCA_009831015.1 Picea engelmannii | reverse complement strand
TCATCAATATGTACCAACATCATCAACTATACACCTCATGTATGTGCCAACTCATCAACTACTTGTCTCAACCATGTACTCAACATGTACCTCAACCAAAAGCCCTCATCAATTTCATCATCCAAATATTATTTGTATCTCTGTAATAGACCTGGTGTATATGATCACATTCTTGCAAACCTTCCATAACTTTAACAACAAGAGACTAGCATTTTCATCAAACTTTTCTTTAGTCTCACATGCCTAGTTTTGGATTAGTCAACAACCCTAACTTGAAGTAATCATAACTTTGAACCTGCAATGTATAAAGATATGAAAATGATATACAATTTTCTTAAGTGTGTTTTGTGAAATTCCTCTAAGTGTCACTACTTGTAACCTCTTAGAAAAGGAGTTATAGCAAAAATGGCATACCTTGTTGAATTCTGGCTTATTTTAGAGAGTGAAGTTGTAGAGAGTTTCCCGCCCGAAATTTTAGTTGAATTGATCTAAAACTGTTACACAACATACTAAATATTGTACCCTAACCAACACATTTTGTATCACTGAATTTGGATCTTTTATGAATAATTTATGACGTTTTTACCCGAAACACCTGTTTTTGACTAGTTTCAGGACTAGACACAAACCCTACATTCCACGGAGTGTGACTCCCAAAATACAATGACCCACAAGATGAATTTTTTACCACAGATACTTGGGTATGTTTTCTCAATGGAATAGCTATTTCACAGTCTGAATCATTATAGAAAAAAAGTTATAGAGAAAATGGTGAGATGGCATGTAAGTAACATACCTTAGAAAGCACCATCAAAAGAATTTATCCTTCCTTGCATTTCGGCCTTCTTTTCTTCACCTTCCCTCAGAAATTCAACTTAGATAGCCTTATTTACCTCAGAAATCTATATATATTCAATATTCTCAAGTGTGATTAAAATGAGAGAGCCTTGCCTCTTATTTATACTCTCCAAGTAGCTTCCTTAAAAACATCTTTTAGGTTACTTGGCCCACTTTCCTTATTTTAGGGTTAACCCACTTCTAATTTCTCCTTTAAATTTATTATTGAAATAATTTATTTTGTATTCACTTTGAATTATAATACACTCATCACTTCACTTTATTATTTACCTTTTAAAATCTCTTAAACCACTTTGACTACTTTGACCTTTTGGGGCTTCTAGATGACATATGAGGGTCCTCCAACTTTGTAAGGCCATAACTCTCAAATCGTGAGGAGTTATGTGACATTACACATACCACCAGAAATGGAATGACATGTACTATCCATATAGAATAGTATTACCTTCAAATATAGCAAAAATCATACCGTTATCCATCAAACAAACTTGGGTCCATTACCCAAACCTGGGTTCTCCAACTTCACATGGTCATAACTCTCTAACCGTGAGGAGTTATGTGACGTTCTACATACCACCAGAAATGGCATGACAAGAACTATCCATCTAGGATAGTTTCCCTAACAAATTTAATGTCCTTAATCTCATTATTCCACAGCTAATCATGGGTTCTCTTACTTCGCAAAGCGTTATCCTGTGAGGGCTTTCACCACAAGGGGACCACTTTGGAATTCATCCATATTTACTTCTTATCAACCATGACAAAACAATAATGAGTCATATTTACATCAAACAATCTTGGGTCCATTACCCAAACCTTTTTTCTACGGGTCTTTCTTCAAGGGTTGACATCAATGACAACCATTCTTAATCAACACAATCATCTTTGAGACTTATGTTTCCATATTTTGCCAATATTTTGTTGTTGCAGAATTCTCGATTTTTTTTTAAATTTGTGAAGATAGCTATCCCAATTGATCAGATCAGCTCAAAATATGATTTTGAGGTTGGGGATCATATATTTCTCCCTCATATCATGCAATCAAATCATATCTTTTCACATTTCTAGTGGGTCAAAAACCAACTCCTAGAAAGTAGGAACCTACTTGATTTTGCAGATTTCTTATCCCAAAAGTGTTGTAATTTGTTTCTATATTTAGCTAAGGGTGGATTTCGACCCCCTTAACTTTTGGATCTCAAATGTAATATGTAATTGCTATATATTATGGTGAAAAACACAAGCAAAGAGAGAGGATTCATTCCGAGGAACCGATGGGGAGATGGGGATGGAAACTTGATATATTATTTTAAAAATCTTTTTGTTCACCAGACCTCTATGTAAAGACATCAGCTACAAATAAAGCCAATGGTCAATTTGTTCACTAATTCTGTGTAAATCATATTTTCTTGTTCTTTTGCTCGAATAGTCTATGCTGCTATCGAGTATACGTACACATTTTCTATGCTGAGAACGTTGTTGTGTAGGGTATGCTGTAACTTTTGCCACAAAGCTATTTGAGTCTTTAATTCATGTTTATAAATGTTTTCTGAATGTTTGAATTATTCCTCTACTGTTAGAAATATTGAAGAAGATGATGTTTTTTTATTATCTTACAATTTTGTTTCTCATATTTCTTCATCACATCCCACTATCTCATTTTTCTGATCTAGGTTTTATCAACCTGATATGTTGCACATAGAAAATTGGCACAAAGCGCCTAATCACAAGCCTCCATCTTTGATCCTACCACTCTCAAACATTTTAAATCTAAATCCTTATTGAGGATTTTGAAACAATGTGTGATAGGCTTAACCCTTTAGCAATCAAGAGTCAACTTCTAGCACTAACAACAAGATTGGCCTCGCCCAAAGACTCTCAAAAGCTTGCATGAATTTTTGGGTTTAACAGGCTATTATCGCAAGTTTGTTAAGAATTATGGAAAAATTTTGGCACCCCTCATTGCTCTCCTTAAAAAGAATTCTTTCACTTGGACTCCCACAGCTGATTGGGCCTTTCAAACCTTGAAGGCGACCACGTGCACCACTACAGTCTTGACCCTTCCTAATTTCACAAAGACCTTTGTCCTGGAATGTGATTATTTTGGGAGAGGAATTGGAGCAGTCCTTATGCAAGATGGTCGGCCTTTGGCATTTACCAGCAAACAACTGTCAAAACAACATTTGGGAAAATATATCTATGCAAATGCAATGTTGGTTATTTTGCATGCAGTGGATCTTTGGTGCCATTATCTATTGGGGCAATGCTTCCAAATTAAGAGAGATCATCAAAGCCTCAAGTATTTTCTGGAACAATGCCCTTCCTCCCAGGAGAAAAAAAAATGGGTGACTAATCTCTTTGGATATGATCATGAGATCATTTACAAGAAAGGAAAAGACAATTTAGTTGCTAATGAAATTTCAAGAAAATATGAAGATGAAGGGTCCCTTTTTTCCCTCTCCTTCATTGTACCGGATTGGCTCCAAGATGTTCCCCAGGAATGGCTACAAGATCCCAAAAATTTGCATTTGATCCAACAATTGCAGGCCAATTCTCCAGTTTACCCAAGGTACTCTTGGCACAATGATGAGCTTCGATACAAAGGCCATTTGTATTTAAGGAAACAATCACAACTTAAATCCACAATAATTTTTGAGCTTCATGATACACCCACAACTAGGCACTCAAGGTTTACCAAAACCTATGACCGAGTCAAACGTTCTTTTTTCTGGGATGGTATGAAACAGGACGTTCACAATTTTGTGGCAGAATGTGATGTTTGTAAATGAAACAAGGGAGAAAAAATCAAAGCTCCTGGCATACTACAATCGCTTCCGATTCCACCTTCTATTTGGAGGGATATCTCTATGGATTTATCGTGGGCTTACATAAATTGGGCAATAAATCAATCATCATGGTGGTCGTTGATTGTCTTTCCAAGTATTTTCATTTATGTGCACTTCAACACCCATTTGCCTCCATTGTGGCTCAACTTTTTATGGATCGGATCTTTAATCTTCATGGCATGCCTCATTCTATTGTTTCTGATCGAGACCCCACTTTCACCATCAATGTTTGGCAAGAACTATTCAGGCTACATGGCACCCAATTGCATCTCAGTACAAATTATCGTCCCTAGACTGATAGTCAAACTGAAGTCGTCAACAATTGTTTGGAAACATATTTGAGGTGTTTTGCATCAAAAAGGAAAAATCAATGGGCCCAATGGTTACCACTAGCTGAATGGAGGTACAACACTTCTTACCATACAACTACCTGCATGAAGCCTTTTGAAGCAATATATGGACAAAATCCACCTTCAGTTCTCTCATACCTGCTAGGTGTCTCGAAGATCCATGCAGTTGACCAAACACTTACAGTTCGAGAGTCTATTCTCTGTACCCTCAAAGAGAATTTGGTCATGGCTCAGAATCACTTGAAGCAATAAGAAGATCAAGGCCGCTCTGAACGTCAATTTGATGAAGGAGACCAGGTGTTTCTTCGATTGCAACCTTATAAGCAAACTTCCCTCAAGGATGACCATCGTCATAAAATGGTGCCCAAATTTTATTGTCCTTATACCGTTCTCAAGTGTGTGGGATAGGTGGCCTATCAATTATCTTTGCCCAGTCATTCTTAGCTCCATCCTATTTGTCATGTCGCTTGCTTAAAGACAGTGATTCGAACTAAGTTCCAAACTCAAACCAACCTTCCCGAGTTGAATGAAGAAGCTCCATTTGGTTGCAGCCACAAGAATTTTTGGACCAACGTGAGCGTCGTCTGCGTCAACGCACCATCAAGGAAGTGTTAGTCTAGTGGAAAGATACAACTCCAACAGATGCCACTTGGGAACCAACTACCATTCTGCAACAATTTTCTCATCTCAAGCCTTGAGGGCAAAGATGCTTTTGAGAGGGAGGACATGTTAGAGACCTAACCTCCCTAACCCCTCACGTAGGTAGAATAATATATTTCCATGTAATAAAGGTCAATATTAATAAGGCCTAGTAATAAGGAAGAATAAGTCAAATGTAATAAGACCTAATAGAAGCTTCCACTTCTATAAGGATCTTCCTCTAGATTGTTCTTTTGGATAGACAAATTTAGTATAAATAGGAGTAGAGGGTATGCAAAGTTTTTTTTTGGATAGTATTGTAATAGAGCTATGCTCTACTAGAGGTTTCCCCCTCGAAGAGGCAAGTGAACATTGCTATCATTAATCAAGGTGCTCTTTCTGGTGTTATTATGGTATTTTTCTGGTTATATCATTGTTGTTCTAGCATTTCTAGCTAAAATATTTTTGTTCTGCATACTATTTTATATCCAAAATACTACAAAATGATTAAAAGGTTAATCATATTGCATACACTCATGCTCATATAGAGTCATTTCATTCTGATTTTCATTATCTTGATTTGCCTTCAGTAAAGTGGTAGTTGTTAGTTGTTGTAGCCCTTGAACTTGGAACAAGATTGGATAACACTTGGATGACTCTTACTTTCTCCGTCCTACTTTATGCCTTATCACTTTGAGGCATCCTATTATCTATATGATCCTTCCTTTCCTTGTGAAGCCACTCCCATTTTAAGGTGGACCCAAGTGTTGTTGATCCGACTCACTCATCCTTGGTGACCTATTCATCGAGTCATCCATTGCATCATTTCAAACCGTGCCAGGTCTATCGAGATTGTTTCAATTTCTTCTAGGACGTCTTGTCTACTTGGTCATTCCATTCGACCGTTCCCAAGTGCACCTAGCTACACCTAAGTGGGACAATACATCCGATCTGTCTCAATTCATTTGAAGGCAACATTGTCCACTTATCTTGGTTGGCCAAATTGTACCAAGTGTGCCCACTTCCTTTGAGTTCACATGAATGAGCCCGATCCATTCGAGTCAATTCGGTCATTCCCAAGTGCATCAAATGGATCCAGTAACTGTGATCCCAATGAATGTTTTCTCAAAGGATTACACTTGGCGAGTATAAGTTTAGGTACTGAAATCATCAAGTCTTCTAAGCCACTTTTTTCCATGCCAAGTGCATGCTACAGACGAGGCTACTTGCATCAACCTCCTTTTCCTCTAACCAAGTCTGTCCAAATATTTTGGTGCATTCGACTTGTCACCATCTACAGTGTGCCATGTCTTTCCGTAGGTGTGCCTGAGTCTGTCTGTGATGTTTCTTTCCAATAAGCCAAGGTTCACAATTCATTCGAAGTATGCCTTGACATGAACCAAGGTGAATGTCCATCATGCATCTTGGAAACATGCCAAGTCATCTCAATTGAATCATATGTCCAACATATCCATCCATGTCGGTGTGGTGGAGGTGTTGAACACCACTCTAGGCAAGGGTCTTACATGAGTCCTTTAACTAGGGTTTTCATAGTAGGTCAATGCCTTTCACTTTCATAAAACAATGTTTCAAATAAGTACAATTTGAGGATCATTTTGGGAGACCAAAGGAGGAATCACTTTCATTCCTTCTAACTTTAGTTTGGAATGCTAGGATACAAAAGTCATTTTGAAATCTAAGATTTGGTGACAATGTTTCTAAGTTGGTAAAACCAAAATATGGCTAAATAGATCAATATCATAGAAAAAACAATGACATGTAATATGGGTATCTTATATGATGCAAGGTTGGTGTTGCAATCCTACCATCACAATTGGATTCTTTGTGTCCATTTCAAAGTTCAAAAGTTAGTTATTGAAGTTCTATGCACATTGAATGTGCATGAATTTGTGGTGCAATAAGATAACCTAATAGATGGGAACACAAATTTTTCTGCATTAGGACTTCCAAGGATGGGATAATAGATATTTTTTAAGGAGATGTGAATTGGTTTTTCTCTATAGATCTATCTAAAATAATATATTAATACAAGTGTTGAAAACCATACAAAACACATACCTTTGCATAACACATCTTTAAAATAATTTAAATGACACTATTACAAAGATGCACGAGGCCTAGTTTTATGATTGAAAAAAACCCCAAGACTAGAACATAATTACCAACTTGATGAGAATTGTGACCTCAAAATGAGAACTTTGTCGAACCCATATTTTTAGGTAAAAAAACACCAAAATCAACCCCCATTTTTAAAAGTGGTGTTATTGATAGCACCCTTTTTTCTTTTGGGGTTAAGATTACAACCTTTTGCAATCATATCCTTAACAACATCGTAATGTTGTCGACAAAAATATTAAAATCAACCCTCTAATTGAAAAGAGGTGATAACAACAACACCATTTTATTTTTAAGGTTAAACTATCATTTCTTTGGAACATCCAAACATGAAAACCTGTACAGTTGCAACCAAAACCTTGAAATCAACCCTCAAATAAAAAAAACAATGATTTGAATATCACCCTCCCTTTTTTTCTAGGAATAAAATTGTAAGTTTTTTGAAATTGTGGCTTTGAAAATTGATACCCTTAGAACCAAAATGTTAAAACCAATCCGAAATATAAAAGAAGTGTTATTAATAACACCCTTTTTTTTTACTTGAAATTGTAACAATTTAGAAACCAATACCCTTAAACCTATTACATTTACAAATAAAATCATAAAAAGAAAAAAAAAGAAAAAATAAAATAAAAAGAAAAAGAAAAAAAAAACGAAAAAGGGAAAACCCCCCAAAATAAGAAAAAACATAACATATCTTTTTAAAAAATTAAAAAAATAAATGAAGTGATAAAATTTTACATTAAAAACAATAAAAATATAACATAATTAAAAAAAACTTTTTAAAGATATGAAACTGCAATTAAAATAAAATACATTAAAAAATAAATGAAGTAATAAAATTTTAAATTAAAAACAATAAAAATATAACATAATTAAATAAAAAAAAATGGGTAAAAAAACCTAAACTTTTTAAAGATATGAAAATGCAATTAAAATAAAATACATTTAAAAACAGAAATTAAAAAGTATTTTAAAAAATATTGATATAGATTTGTTCTCTATAAAAATAAATATTAAAAAAATAATAAACAAAATCAAAATTATTAAAAGGCTATTAAAATAAAACTACATATTTTTTAAAACATAAAATTTAAAGAAAATAATTAATATATATATAGAAAGTTAAAAAAAAAAAAAAAAAATTATAATATAGTTTTTTTAACATAAACCTTTAAAAAATAATATTAAAAAGTTCATAAACAATTAAAAAAACTTAAAATACAAAATATGCAAATGTTTTTCAAACAAAGAATTAAAGGAACATTTTTTTTGTGTGATTTGGGAGGTGGGGTGATTTGGGGGGTGAGTGATTCTCGAAATTGCCCCTCCTCCCAAATCACGAAAAAATCAAGCGTTGACTCTCGTCTTTCCGTTTAAAAGACCACTGGAGCCGCTCCTTTGAGTGGTGGGAGGGGGGCCAAGACTTAAGTATTTTTTCAATTTGGGGAGGAATCCCTCACCCAATTACAATTTTTTTCCCTTTAATTATTTTTGGTTTAAAAACTTTTTTAGATATTTTTTTTTTCTTTTTCCTTATATTTGTGTTTATTTTTTTGAACTTTTTCATGATGATGATAATAATGATGATTAACGTTCACTAAGATTGAATTGGTATATCAGACCTTAAGAGGATAAGTGATTACTTGTGATTCTTTAGAATTTTGTTTCTGTGCTCGAAAAACATTAAGAGAAGATTTCCAAGATCACCATAGTTTTGTTGAGTTAAGAGATCAGGAAGGTTGGTAGAGTGACACATATTTTGAAAATGAGATCTAATATGGGTATAGGCTAGACAATCTAAGAGAAAGTGATTTTCATTTTCAACTCTTTTTTTTTTTCGTAAGTGAGTTTAAGACCCTGTATTACTAAAAGAGGGTTATAGTACAAAAAAGGGGAACTCCCTGGTCTGCCAAAAAGGAAACCAGGCCAGAGGTTCTCGAGTTGCACTTTCTAAAAAAAACATGGTGTATGACTGGGCTGCCACCGTGGGAAACCAACCCAGTCCTACCATATCCGGTTTTTGACAATATAATTACAATAGACATGAAAAAAGAAAAACAAAGACTAAACAGACACAAGACTGACCCGACTGACTTGTCAATAGACTAACCAGACACTAGTCCAGGATGATGATATGCTTCTTTCCTTCATTAGCATGACCCTTGTTCTCCTCCTTTTGGGAGACTGTGCGAGTCTTTCTAATGTGTGCTAACGCTCCGTTCCCGTCGGCTGGCGTGATGCCCATGTGATGGACATAGCGTAGGTAGAGGTGGAATTGAGCAGCCAACCGCTCAATCTTGGCTTGTTGGTCCTTCTCTACCTTAGTTAGCAGTTTGGTAATGGTTTCCAAACTACTAGGGCATATTAGGATTTCGTTCAACAGTTTTGTGTGTTCCTTGTTGCTCTCCCATTTGGCGTCCTCCCTTTCCAAGCTCACTTTCCCAATAAACATCTTTGTTTTCTACGCCATCTCTATCGTTTTGTGGTAGAGGGTTTCTCTGGGTTGCGTGGCTCCTAGGTCAGTTACCCAGTCTATTTCCTGAGTCAGAGCATCCCATGTTTTTCCCTTGCGATTTCTTTGGATTTCCTTTTCCAAGCGGTTAATGGTCGCCTTTCCTTTCAGTGAAACTAGGGTGTGAAAGGTGCCCTCTGCGTCTTTGGCCGCCTACTCCATCCTTGACACCCTCCGGGGATTGTTCTGAGTTCCCTTCCCCAGGGGGGTCCTTTTATTGTGTGTTCTCTTCATTCACACCATCCTGTCTGGCCTATGGAAGCTCCTTTGCTGGATTCTCAACCTGTTTCCTGCCCTTGTGCCTATGGTGTCTCCTGCTGTTGCGCTCATTCGTTTACATCTATTTCTTCTGTTTCTTCTCTTATTGAAATTTCCTCGCTTCAGGCTTGTCCTTCCAAGCATAGTATGCCCGTAGAGGTGAACCTTCCCATCCTTTTCCCCCATCATGATACGTATGATCACCATTACTCCATCATTATCCCTATATGGGCCCTTGCCCTGCTTGCTTGATATCCTTCTGAGCATCTCCCCGTACCTAGTCTTTGGCATGTTGGGTCGATACTGGTTTATGTCAATCCCTCTTGCCTTATGTCATTCGTTGCCTGTTGTTTGGCGTCGATACTTTCCCACAGTCTTTCCCCGCAAATCTTACTGTTGACACGACCTTGTTGCCGTACCCTCGCCTGTTGTACAATCTGATCCTACATTGTGATTGGTGGTCGAGTGTTGGGTAGTCATATCCTACCTAGGTCTTTCGTGTCATCCCCTGGGCCTTTTGCTGTCCTCCTCGATGTGAACTTCCTTGCTTAAGTTGTTGTCACAATATTTTGTCGCTAGTTGGAGGCAGTCCATTCTGAATTGTCCTTCTGGGATGTTGAGCCAGATAATATCTAGTTTCGGTCCTTCCTTGCTAAACCCCTCGTTGGCAATTCCGTCTGCTAGGCCATTTGCTGACCTGCATACCCAGCGCAAATCCATTGTGTTAATCGTTTGCAGATGCTCCTAGATTTTTTGTAGGGAGTGTGCCAAGCGCTAGTGTCTCTGTACTTTTCCCACTCTGGTGCCATTTTGGAGTTTCTTCACCGTGTTGATGACCATGGTGGAGTCACTTTTCATGATAGTGTTGGTCATCCTTTCGTGGCCTAGAATTTCGAGACTGAGCTCTAGGGATCCAAATTCCGCTGCGTTGTTCGTTGAGTTTCCCATACTCCTAGCATACAACCAGATTATGTTTCCTCCACTATCTCTTATCACCCCTCCCATCCCTGTCATTTGTAGGTTTCCTTTTTCCGCCCCGTCAAAATTTAACTTGAGGAACCCTACAAGAGGTGGTGTCCAGTTGCGCTCTCCTTATTGGAGTTGTGGTGGCTGCCCTACTCGTGTGTTGTTGCGCCCATATTTTAGGTGAAAAACTTCCAGGATGCGAGAGTACTGGCCTGTGGGTTGCACTTTTCTAGTTTGGCAATTGCGGCTCTGCACCATTTCTCATATTTGAGATATTATTGCTTCCTTGAGTTTCCCTTCTGGAAGGCTTTCGTCCCTGAAGATGCATCGATTCCTTTCTTTCCATATTGCCCATATGATCATCCCTATCATGAGATTCCAGCAGAGGTTCACCATTTCATTTTTTCTATAACTCTCATTCCAGTTATTGATGGTTGCACTGATGTTACCTCGGGTCCTATTGGACTGGTGAAAGATGCTTTTCGCCCAATCCCAGAGCTTGACTGTGTAATTACATTCATCAAGGAGGTGATTCATTGTTTCTTCCTTTGCTTGACAGAGGTGGCATCGTGATGGGCCTATGAAACCCCTTTTCCTGAGGTTTTCCCAGGTTAGAATTTGGTTTTGAAGTACTAACCATTTGAAAATTTTGATTTTTTGCCACTGGGGGCTATCCCAAATATTTCCCCACTGTTGCGCCGGATCTTCTTGGTCTTGGGCCGTGATGTAATTCCGAGCTTCTTTTAAGTTGAATTCCCCACCATTTTTCCTACCACATCTTAGTTGGTCCTCTTCTTCTAAGACTACAATTTTCCTTTTCCTCAATTCCTCCTCCACCTCTTTCGCTATTGTTGCGATCCGATCTCTATTTTGTGGATTGAGTTTGTCCCAGATCATGTTAGCCTATGGCTTACCTTTACCAATCACTAAGTCAAAATTGTCACCTATATTTGTATTATTCATTTAGGATATTAGTAATATATCCTCAAGTGATGACTAATGAGTTAGTTAAGATTGCCTAGCCTAGTCATCATGCATGATTTTAGGATCGAGAGCAAATCTCTCTATGCGGTGGCATCACCCATTGTACTATAAATATGTAACATTGGAGTGAATAATTTAGAGTTGGCTAGTGAGCCTTTTCTGCCATGTTGTTGTTATTCTCTATATTTTATCAATTGGTATTAGAGTCTGGTGTGGCTTAAATCCCTCACGAGATGAGAGAGAGTTGAGTGTTAATTCACTATACATACGCTAGCGTAGGAGAGAGTGGATTGTTTTATTTCTTATGTGAGTTGTTTGTTTGGTTGCACAACTTAGCAACGAAGTTTCCTTCAAGCAATTGTTGGAGTGAGCATTTTGTTTGAATCTCAACGATTGTTTTGTGTATCAGATCCAAACCAACGCAAAGCAACAAATTGGAAATGAAATTAGAGTGATGGCATATGACGACGTGGAGAGGATCAACACCTCAGATCATTGCTTAATTCATTTGTTGTCATAGGAGCTGCTGTCTGAATGGTCTTCTGCTCATCTCTAAAGGAGCAATTTGCTATTGGACGTGTTATGCAAAGAAGGTCATAAAAAAAAAAATGTTAGTCTAAAGCCCATTTAGCCTGAGATCTGCATCCTCGTTGACTGCTAGAAAATCGTGCCACTGTCGCTGGAAGAGAGAAGGCACATGATTTGCAATTTGAATCGCTGTAAGAGAGATTGTCGTGGGAGAGAGGGGCATTGTCCTATTAAAGAGTCAAATCATCGTATGATTATATTTATGCTCAGATATTCGTTGACTAAATGAAGTAGAGATTGCAACAAGCATATATGTGTGCACTGTGTTCTGTTCACTCCGTGAAAATGAGCCAAGCGTTGCACGAGAGAGCTGTTGTAGAAAGGAGTTGTTGCCGTGAAGAGGAAATTGACTAAATCGAGACTGATTCGATGTGCACGAGAGTTAATTGTTATGCGCAAAAAGTAGATCGGTGTTCCTCACTATTGAAGCGAGCATTTGAAGAGATGGAACCGTTCATTTGATTTATGTTGCAGGAGTGTAGGTGAAGAGATCCGCAGGTGTGACTGTGTTGAGATCACTATCGCCTGGTTGAAGATATGCCTATGTGGAGGAAAGGAGTAACATATCCCCTGCTTGGAGAGCACCGAAGTGAAGGTTACGGTGGTGGAAAATCAGCGTGTTAGCTCGTGGTTGGAGATCCTGAAGCGTGAGCAGAGGAGAGAGATCATTGCATACGTTTTCGGCAGTGAATTGAGGCCATCGCAGAAAAGGAGGTGCCCAGATCTGTTGTTCTTGTTTTTGTTTTCTCAATGACATCTGATATGTGGAGTGTGAGATCGTTGTGTTGCAGGATCGTTGTGTTGCGGAGGAAGAGAGGCGCGCAAATTTCTGTTTAGATCCGTGAACACTCTAATAAACACCATCTGAGTCTGTTCCAAGTGATCACGGGCAATGTGCATCTTTTCATTAGTTATAGGATTAATAATTTCCATGAGATCCAATAGTGGATTCGTACCATTTTTCCAGGCATTTATGCAGGTCTTTAAATTGGGATCCAATGCGTAGTACACAATCCACATAATTTGTGGGTTCTTTTTTTTATATATATAGATGTGTTCCAAATATGAACCCTAAAACATTCAATCTAAAATCCTTTCCCAAAATTATAATCTGCATGTAATGCCTCTGTGTTTCATCAACAAATGTTATAGATCCTCTTGCCAGGGAAAGCCATGACTATTCTTCCCCTTGCAACCCATCCTCGATAACACGATGCTTAGTTGCACACTTGTTTATAGTTGGTGCTTTCTGGGCAGACTTAAAAATAGTGTAATGCCAAGTTGAAAACATCCCTCAGACATTTGCTCCTCCCTTGATGGCTTGATCTGTTGATTTGTGTGGATCGTTATCAGCTTTTCTTGGCGATCTTGAATCTGATTTTATTTTTCATTTGTCTTGGATATAGTCGGGCCCGCCTATGTGAGTTCCTACTGAATTTTTGGAGAAGGAAAGATGTCACATAACACTTATGTTCATGACCATCTCATGTGTTAATATCGATGCAGTCATTACTCTTGGCACAACAATTGTGGAATTGTTGCAAATCGTGTAGACTTACATTTAATCTACTCCCGATCACATGTTTATCAGTGGATTGTTTACCTCATTTTGAATCAAAAGTGGATTGTTTATCAATATGTGGGCAAAAAGCGATTTTAGCAACAACAACCAACCACATCATAGCACGCTGGAACATTGATGAGATTGTATTGTGGCATTGGATACTGCAAAGAAGAAGGGATCTTCTAAAAAATTAATCCATCTCAACAATCTATGTCAAGAAGCCCATGCACCATCTACATCTGGAATGAGAGCTATAACATTGAAGGTATTGGCTTAATCCCACATGCCCTCTTTACATGAGAACACTTTTTTTTACATATTGAAAATTGACATTTCTCTGGATTGCAAATGAATTGAGGTCATTGTATTTGGTAGCAAGGAAGAAGCCCATAATAAAATCAAGTCTTTTTATCTATGTCCTAGATCCGCCCGAAATTGAATAAGGGGATCTTAGGTACACTTTGTGTTGTGTGTGATGGTAAGATTTTCATGGAATCTTTATGTCATTATGTCTAGTGTTGACATAATCATACTTTCAATTCATCATACATAATCATACTTTCAATTCATCATTTAACGCAACATACAAGAACAAATTCATGCCAAACAAGCAATTAATGAAAGGTGCAACACATCAAAGGTGGACTGGACTCTAAAGCTTCAAAACACATTAAAATTTGAAGATTAATTCAACTTAAGAATCATGATTTATTGTAACTTGCAAATAGTCATTTGGTAAGTTTACTTGTGTTTATAAATCAAGTGAAGTTGAATTTGTAATTGGGTGCATTCTCGATTGAGCCCGACACCCAAGATCCATTGTAATTTTGAGTCGAAATTGACAAGGTTGAGTACTTTAACTCAAATCATTGTAAACATCACTACTTTGGGATGCATTTTTGGTGGTAACCGACATCCTCAACTTCCTGGAAGCAAGTTCAAGCAAGGCAAGTTCAAGTGAGCATGAATAGAAAGTGATCGTGAAGTTCAAGCGAGCGATTCAAGTGAGCGAGTTGCAGATAATGCTTCTTCTATCGAGTCAAATTGTAATCAGGATCTACCTGCTCAAGGAGACCTCATTTAGTGTTTTGAAATGGCTTGAAGTATCGAATTATTAGAGTTACTGAACACTCTAATAAACACCACTGAAGACAACAAAGTGATATTGAACAAAACAACTCTTCAATCAGTGCTAACTTGTTTGCAAGTGACGCAAGCTAAAGTTAAACTTCTTCAATCTCTATCCCAGCTATTGAATGATGAGTTGATAGATCTCAAAAATCAACAGCCAGTGAATTGTTCTGAACTAGTTTTTGTTCAGAACAACCCTCTCTATGATGATAATGATGATGATGATGATGCTTTTGATCAACAATCTATGAAGGAACAACACAGTGATACAACTTCAGAATCAATTTCAGACGAAGTTGAATCTATTCATGAATCTACATTTCAAGAGTTTTCTTTTGATTTCAGTGAAGAAAACCTTCCAATGATGCATCAACATGTAGTAAATCCGCTTCCATGGATTTCAAAGCAACAGGTTCAGAATACTCTTTCCAAGCCCATCATCAAACCTTGGGAAGAAATCATCTACAACAAGAATAGAACAGGACTTGGATATGACAAGGAAGTTACTTTTCATATTCCTGATTATTCCAGACCAATCAAGTTTCAAAGTGTTGGATTCCTTCAAGAAGCTTCAACTTCACCTATTCAAGTTCAACATCAGAATGATAAGTGCCAACATTGTAATTGAGTTGGTCACAAGGAGAATCAATGTTTTGATCTTCATCCTTGCCAACATTGTGGCAAGCATAACCATTCTTCAGACAGATGTTCAACACTGAAGAAACCTGCAAGATTGAAGATTCACTATAAGTGGATTGATCCTTGGAAATGGTCATCAACAACCAAGCAATTATATAAGTCTTACCGTAGAATTCAATCTCGAGTAAAGACCAATCTTGTATCACATAACATTTTGTGTACCTCACATAAGTGGTCCCCTTATGGCGTAGCTTTCGAGCATGGCCCTCACGGGATGAGATAACATGTGGTTTTTTCTGCATGCCCACTTTGTGTTGTACTCAAATGGAACAAGTATGGTACTCTCTTGAGCATATAAGGGGGGAGTACAATGATGTAATTCTCATGCACCTTAAGGGGGGGAGTTCAAAATTCCAGTGACGATGGTTCATGAAACCACTTGTGGTCTCTCCTTTCAGTTGAAAAAGGGGGGAATTGATGATGGAATTGGTTGTCAGACAGAAAGTTTCGACAACAACAAATATCAAATATGTCAGATGGGCATGAAATTTTCCAAATGGGCAACTGTGGTTTGTAGATGACAGACTTTGGTAGAATTATGGTTCAATAAGTTTAAGTTGAATCGTATAGATTTTTGATTTTGAGAGCAATGATGTGAACATTTGGTTCACATAGATGGTCATTCGACCTAGCAGAGGACAAGAGGATCCTTCTGCATTGCAGCTTGGCATTTGATTGAGTTGTCAAGGATTTTCAGGGATGTGTCAGACTAGAAGCTGATTCATTTCTCTTGGTTCGCTCTCATCAGATTTAAGTTTACATTAAGTAAACAATTAGCATGCATCCTAGCTCACATGATTACATAGTGAGATTTTCCAGAGATAGCAGGCTTTGACATGATTATGGTTTAATGACTTGCAATTGAATCATACACATGATACATTGGGATGTTGTTGGACACCTAAAAGTGTCAAGATTGGTTAGTGGTTATCCAAAAACCATCAGATACATGGTATCAATTGGTTAGTGGTCATCCCAAACCACAAATTCAGAGAGCACTTTCAGTGATACACTGATAGTAGAGTGGTGATACTACATGTTCACCAATTAGCAGAAGACATCAGATTCTTCTACCTAAAATACTTGGCAAAATGATCAAATTGTCAAGCAATCAGGAAATGTTCAAATATTGCAGCGGTTCACTTCCATATCTTAGCTCTCTTCCAGTTCATTTCAAATGAACATGTTTAGCATCTAGATTGGTGGTTTTTTAGGCAGTTCTTCATTGAGGCTCAACACAGGAGTTTCAGTATGAAGACTTGGAATTGATACCAGTTTATGCTTTATTGCTGGTATTATTGATCGGACTTGTGATTGAGGGGGGGATTGTTAGCCTATGGCTTACCTTTACCAATCACTAAGTCAAAATTGTCACCTATATTTGTATTATTCATTTAGGATATTAGTAATATATCCTCAAGTGATGACTAATGAGTTAGTTAAGATTGCCTAGCCTAGTCATCATGCATGAATTTAGGATCTAGAGCAAATCTCTCTATGAGGTGGCACCACCCATTGTACTATAAATATGTAACATTGGAGTGAATAATTTAGAGTTGACTAGTGAACCTTTTCCGCCATGTTGTTGTTCTTCTCTATATTTTATCAGATCCTCCATCTGTCACGGTCATTTTCTTGTTTCCAGTAGTCATGGATTTTGATTTTTCCTTGCATGGTCATCTCCTATTGGAGTTCCTTCCTATATATATTTTCCATTCTGGGTTCCTGTTTCCACACGTCCTCCCAGAATCTAGATATTTTACCATTCCTCACTTCCCATAAGTTGTGTTTCTGGATCCAGGTTTTGTTGCGCCAGGCTAGATTCCAGATGGCTAATTCCTCCCTGGTGCCCATAAAGTGAATTCGATCTTGGTCGTTGATGTCCAGGGCATACTTGGCCTTCCAGAGGGTTTCCCACGGTGTTGCCTTTTCTTTGACCCATCTCCACCAGAGTTTCTCCCCACAGGCTTCGTTGGTTACCTGTGGGTCTTGTAACCCCAGGCCTCCTTTGCATTTAGGTTTGCAAACCTTTTCCCTTGCCACAAGGGCCCATTTTTTCTTACTTTCCTCTCTTCGCCATAGCAAGTCCCTTTGTATGGCTCTTATTTTTTGGAGTATTCCTTTGGGAGCAGGTAACACTGACATCATATAGGTCGAAATTGCTTGCAGAACTGCTTTGGTCAGAATAAGTCTCCCCGCTAGGTTGAGGGATCTGTAAGTCCATTTTTTCACCCTCTCCTATAGTTTGTTGATCACTCCTTCCCATGTTTCCATTTTGCATGCTCTGTCTATCAAGGGTATTCTCAAGTATTTCGTTGGGAGCATTTTGCGTTCAAACCCCAAAATATTTTCCAGGTTTCTTTGAATTGCAGGGTTGGTATTGAAGAAATAGATCATGGATTTAGAGTGATTGATCTCCATGCCCGAGGCTTCCCCAAAATATTCTAACATTCTTTTATAGGTTGTTGCTTCCTTGACCGTGGGTATGCCATGGAGTAAGGTGTCATCAACAAACTGTTGGTGTGTGGAGGTAGGGTAGTTTTTGAAAGGTTTGATGCATGTTATTTCTCTTGCTGTAGTTGTGCTTTTTATGCTTCTACTGAGTCCTTCCATCACTAGAATGAACAAGAAGGGTGATAGAGGGTCTCCTTGTCTGATGCCTCTTGAAGGCCAAAAGGGTTTGGCTGGGGATCCATTGATTAAAAGCGAGTAACTTGTTGTTGAGACTAGGCTGACAATCCAGTTGATCCAGTGTTGTGCAAAGCCAAAAGCTTCCAGAGTCTTGACCATATAGTGCCAGCTAATTTTGTCATAATCCTTTGCTAGGTCAAGTTGGATTATCATCCCCCCTCTCCTTTGGAGTTTCAGTGTGTGTATCAACTCATGGGCATGGATGATATTGTCCACAATTTGTCGCCCTTCTACAAAAACCGCCTGTTCTTGTGAAATCAGTGTGGGTAGGAGAGGTTTCAGTCTATTGGCTATGAATTTGGAGATTATCTTGTATACCACATTGCATAAAGCTATGGGTCTGTAGTGGTCTAGGGTCCTTGCTTCATTTTATTTGGGGATTAAATTAATTATTGTGGCATTTAGCACTTTCAGAATGGAGGCCAAGAGTCTGGAGTCTTCCACCACCCCATAAACGTCATGCTTGACCACTTCCCAACAGGCTTTGAATAATTCCACCGTGAAACCATTTGGGCATGGGGCCTTTCCATTGGACATCTCCTGGATCACTTGGTCAATTTCCTCCTTAGCGATGGGTTTGTTTAAGTTGATATTTTTTTCCTCAATAACTAGCCTGGGGATGTGCTGAGTTATCCTTTGTATGGCCTTCGTTCGGTCTTGTTTGGGTTCCTGGGCTATCCCTTGGAAGTGGTTTACCAGTATTTTTTCAATCTCCTTGTGGGACTCTCTCTCGATCCCATCCTGATACCAAATTTTCAGGATTTTATTGTGGGTTCTTCTAGTAATGGTTGTTCTATGAAAAAACTTTGTATTCCACTCTCCTTCCTTTAGCCACCTGATTATGGAATTTTGGCGCTATATAGTCTCTTCTTGCTGACATCTTGCTTCCCATTCCTGACATCTTGATTATAAAGATTGAACATCCTTGTCCCTTTCTCTAGTTGTTGCGCCCACCACCATTGACTGATGTTCTCCTTGAAAGTGGGATGTTTGATCCAAAATTTCTCGAATCTGAATGGTCTATTCCTCGATGTGGTTTGGAAGTTTGCTTCCAATTGGACTGGCCAGTGGTCTGAACCCCCGTAGGGAAGGATGTTGCAGTCGAAAGTTAATCCCTATAGAATGATGGACTCTGACACCAAGAATATGTCTAGCCTCGTCACTATTTGATGTTGCTTTATCCGTTTGTTGTTCCATGTGAACTGGCCATTACTGGTTTTGATGTCCACCATATACATTGTGTTTATGAAGGCTGAAAAGTATTCCGCATCTCTAACTAGTCTCCTGGTGCCTCCTTTTTTTTCCGCAAGTGTCGTGATGATGTTGAAGTCCCTTGCAAGGATTCAGTGGAGGTTGTTGGAATGGGATTTTAGGTTTTCTAGGTCTAGGAGCATTCTTCTATTTTCTTCCAACATTTGGGGACCATACACATTAGTGCATAGAATCACCTTCGTGTTACCTATGATTTGCATGTTAACCAAAAGTGTGTTTCTGGTGGCTTCGATTACTATTAGATTCATCACTTGTGGGTTCCACAAAGTGAGAATACTGCCTACCATATGTTGTCCTTTGACAACCAATGTCTTGTACTTTCTCCATTGTTTTTTGCTGATTGTTTCCATTCTGTCTACTATACATTTTGTCTCTTAGATGAAACAGAGGTTCGATTGTTCCTTCCTCAGTCTGTTTTTAAGGATTCTTTGTTTTCGTGGGTTGTTTAGGCCTCTAATATTCCATGTTATAATCTTCATTTAAACACGTGGGGGGGAGTTGGGAAAGAGATTTTTGATCTTACCTAAGTTTATCAACAGAGGTCCTAGTTCCTGTAGGGCTACGCTATTTGATTTGCTACCTTTCTTCCTTCTCGTCTGCTTGGGTGAGAGTTGAAGTTGTCCCTCGTCTGCTTTGATTCCAAGGTGTCCTATCTCCCTGTGCATGCGCTTGAGTGCTATGTATTTGTCTTCCTCTCTTAGGAGGAATAAGTATTGGATATGATCTAGTCACTCCACTGGTACATTGTCTATGCCCTGCCTTTTCCATTGCTCTAGTATGTTCAGGAGATCTATTCCTTCCCTTTCCATAATATCTCTGAGATCAGGGTCTTCCATACCTACCTCACTTGGTGTCATTTCTGCATCTCTGTCTACCTCCTGCATGGTGGTGTTGGCATATCTGGTTTCTCCGTCCATAGGAGTTTCACTACCCCCCTATTACATCTTATTGCTTGGGTTGTTCGTGTTCTCCTTTGTGTCTTGTTCCTTAGCTTCTTTGGCTTTTGCCTTTTCCTTTCCTCCTTCTTCCCCTTTGTTGGTTTTGTATCCCCCTTCCGTTCATGTCCTAGCTTCCGGATTTTTTCCCATTGGGGATTTACTTGGTTTCTTGTTTGCTCTGTTTCTGTGGTTCGACTTGATAAACCCATCCTCATCCTGCTGTATTTTGGTGTTTTCCTCTTCTTGTTTTTTATTGAGAGGGAATTCTATGAATAGGTGTCCATGTTCATGGCATCTTCTACATATGAAAGGGATTTGCTCGTAGTTGATGCTTTGTATCCATTCCTCTTCTCTGAATTCAAGGCTTATGGCCTCTGGAAGTGCCCCTAAAACATTCATCTCTATGCAGATCCTTGCATAGGAGGTATATATCCCTTTTAGGGTTGCTTCCGATGTCTTCACATATTTTCCAAGTTTGTTCCCAATTGCTTTGAAGGTGGATGGTAGCTAGTAGTCTAGCGACAAAGAGTAAAGCCTCAGCCAGATGGGTACATTCTTGAAGGTTTCTTTCTTTGGGGAGAAGTTTTCCTTCCATGGCCACATGTATAATCCTGCTGAGGCATGGAAGTATGCCCCCCCTCAAAGACTCTATCCCCGTCCTCCAAGTTCACGAATACTACTGTGAAGAAGCCTTTCGACCCTAGGTGGAGTTCCACTTCCCCACTTGGCTTTCATTGGTATTTTATCTAGTTGCGCAACGTTCTCTCTCTGGGCCACAAACCCATGAACTTGCAAATGAGTGCATGTGTCTTCATCTGGTCCTAGTAGAGTTGCGTTTGTGGGTCTTCCAGTATTACCTTGGGTATCAATGTTGTCTTAGGTTTGTTGGATTACTGAGAGGGGGGGTGAATCAGTAATAGAGCAATTTAATCCCTTTTAACCATATAATCCAAGTGCTATATCAATGAAGCATTATTATCCAATAACTGCAGAGTAAATAAGCAATGATCAAATGAACAATCATACACATACACAGTACACCAGTGTTTTACGTGGAAACCCAAATCGGGAAAAAACCACGGAATGTTTTTTCTTATATGTCTTGAAGAATTACATTCATTGGAAGCACCAACTTCCTTTGTTTTCCAGCTG
>ML777076.1:1102789-1119518 GCA_009831015.1 Picea engelmannii | reverse complement strand
TATAGGTCCTTTAAAAAAATTATGTTGTATTTTTTTTTCTTTTTCCGTTTCTAGGTTTTCCCCCTCTCTTTTTATTTTTATTTTTATTTATTATTTTCCTTTTTTTTATTTCTTTTTAATTTTTTTTTTACGATTTTATTTGTAACAATAACAAGCTTTCAAGCCTTGGTTTTTAAATTGCTACAATTTTAAACCCCCCAAGAAGAGGGTGTTACCGATATCACATTTTATTTATTTATTTGGGGGTTGGTCTTAAGATTTTGGTTTTAAGGGTATCGGTTGTCAAAACCACTATTTCAAAAAACTTGTAAATTTAGCCCCAAAATAAATGGAGAGTACTATTGGGAGCACCAATTTTCAATTCATGGGTTAATTTTAAGGTTTTGATTGCAACAATATTGGTTGTCAAGTCCAAATATTTCAAAGAAGTTGTAGTTTCAACCATGAAAATAAAAATGGTATTGTTGTTAGTGCCACTTTTCGGTTCGGGGGTTGATTTTAATGTTTTTATTGACAACATGACAACACTATAAAGGCCATGGTTGTAAAAGGTGGTAATTTTAATCCCCCCAAAAAATAAGGATGCTAGAAGTAGCACCACTTTTTGAAATAGAGGTAAAAATAACCACTAAATGTGACCTCTAAAAAATCGATAACTTTGGAGGGTTCTCATCAAGTTGGAAACTATGTTCTAGGTACAATGTTTGAATAGTTTATTAAGTTTTTTATGATATGATACAATATAACTTTAACAATCAGGAGGGTTGGTGTCATGGAGTTGCAGTCTGCTCGGATTTTTTATTTTTTGCGACTTGAGTTCTCCCAAGTTGTTCCGACACTACCTTGCCTCGTCTGTAGTGGCTTGGCAAACCTGCACCTACTACAACCAAACTACACTTCTTGACCTAAGGTATGATCATAACTTCACCTTAGACTACAACAAGTTAGATTCCCCAACCAATTATAACACACTTAGTTCATCCAACACTAGGCGTACGTCTAACCACAGTGTCAACACATCCCAACAATACAACATTTATCCAATTAACAATATGCAAGGAACATAAACATCCAATAGACAATAAATCCTCCATAATACCCAACACAAGTATGATGGTTGGCACCCAAGATGGGTGCCTAAACACTTTATTATATAGAGAATGATTAGATGATACAATGGGGGCATTGAAACCAACTACTTGCAACCCAATTATAGTTCTACAAAGAAGCTAAGATAAACTTCCTTCTTCCAAGACTACCCAAAAACCCTAGAGAAACCAACCCTGAGAAGCTTTTGCAGGCCTTCCTCCTATAATTCTTGTTTTCGCCTTTGTCTTATTTAGGTAGTACAAGTCGTTCCATTGTGTCCAACCTTGAACTTGGTGCAATCGAAGAAATCCTTATATTCCTCATTGTGTGAATTCTCTTGTATGCTTCCTTGTATGCCTTAGAACTTTGAGGCATCCTTCTATATATATGAGTATTTTCGTGCACTAGCAAGCCCCATCCATACAAGGTGGACCCAAGTGCCATTGATTCAAATTGCTAATCTTCGATGACTTTTTTGCTGACCATTTTGTCGCATCTTTCCAAACCATGTTGGGTCTGCCTAAGTCATCTCAAGCCCGCCCAAGTCATTCCAACACCTGCAGTCATGCGACACTATATTTCCTCTGCCACAATGGCTTGACCAACCCATGCCTACTACAACCAAACTACACCTCTTCAGCTAAGGTCTTCCCATAACTTCACCTTAACCTGCAACAAGTTAGATGCCCCCAAGCCTAACACACTTAGTTCATCCAAGACTACGCATGTTGGTATTATGAGCAGCAAACAACAAACATTGCACACATAACCTTGGACATAAGAACAACAAATATACTCAAAGATCACATTATATTAATGTACAAATAATAATACATAACTCTCTTACATCAATACATTACATGATTCCTCGTAATATAGCATTGAGGTGCTCAGAACAACATGTCTAATATAGATAATTGGTACAACCATCTTCATAACTATATCCTCAATATCTCCATAAAGATCTATGTGATCTCCATCCCTAACTTCACTCATTGTCCTCATCTTTAATCATACATATGCTTCTAGAATAGGTCTACTTTCAATAATATAATTTCATCATATCATAAGTATGAATTATTCTTTCATACTCCCCCTTAATGAATACTTATGATTCAATTTGGATGTCTTGAGTTGTCTTCATCTGTAGTCTTCTTCATTTGCATCATCTATTTCTTCAATTGTCATTGTCTTTCTATATCAACATGAGCTACATCTTTCTTTGATAATTTTGGATCTTGAGTCAATCATCTGAACTGCATCATATTCATATCAAGGATTTCTTTAGCCTACCCTTGACCTTCCTATGGGTTTTCTATGGGTTACACTTCAACCATTACATCATACCTAGGGTTTTCCTTGGCTAACCCTTAACCATTACAAACTCGACGTGGTTTCATCTTTTCACAAACCATTCATTACATTAAGTGGTTTCAGCTGATCACAAACCCACATCTGTCATTACAAAGTGGTTTTTGGGTTACCACAAACCATTACAAAATACTCATAATTCATATGACTCAAAGAAATGACTCATAAACTCACAACTCTTCCTAAACATGTTTAACTTTTCTTTAATGACAACTGAACTTTGGAGGACCAACTAACTCATGAACTTTGTATGGGAGATATGGTTTTACATTTGAAGACTTGACCCTGTAAAATCCTTTTAACATAAAAACAACATTTTTCCATTCAGGGACATCTATCCAACCACATTGGACCTATATGTGAGGATTTGATATTTCTCGATTCCAACACTTGTGATGATCATGATTTGTAAGACCACAAATACTGCAAGGATGTAAGTTCCAACAATTTTCTTTTACATTCCCTATTCTTCCATAATGACTACACCATTCTTCTTGGCTCTGCACTTGATTTGTTGTTGCGGCTTCTTCTCCTGGTCCGTTGCTTCTGCTGCTACTTGTAGATGATTCACCTACTGTCAATGTTTATACTTTCATGAATTTGATAGTTACATTTCTTGTTTGACTTTGATATCAAGGCCTTGATTTCTTGGTCTTACACATATTTGTATGTGTTTTTGGATACCTTGACAATTCTTTCCTAAACCTTTGCCTTCAAAACCCATTTTATTCATAAGTTTTGAACCTATTTCCTTTGTGTGCTTTTCAAAGCAATCAAGTGCATCACCTTACTAAGAGATTCATCTTTAGAAATATCGTCAAGATCATCATTTGGAGCATCAAAACAAGAGAGAGACACATGTACATCAACATTATTATCATCAACCAAATCACAAGAACTATCAATATTTTGAATCAAGTCACTTATATCACATATTGTATCACACTTTACTTTCTCTTGTTTTAGCCGTTTTACTTCATTTTCGAGTGCTAACAGCACATTTTCCTTTGCCAATAAATCTTGTTGCAATGATTCTACCAATTTATCCTTTTGATCTTGAATTTTGAAAATATCATCCACAAATTGATCTAGTGATTTGAAATTTTCTTCTAATGTGTCGATTTGTTGTGTAGAAGAACTAACAAATTCATGCTAAAGTTCATTATCTCGTGTTTTGAATTCTACAACTTTTCCAATTATGGAATGATTTTGTTTCTGTAACCTGTTTATTTCTTACAAAGCATCATCAAGATTTTGTTGTAGTAGTTCAATTTCATGATTAGCAGTTTGATGTCTTCTTCCTCCTTTTCCCATTTTAAAATTTAATGATTCACACTCACTTGCCTTAATGACTCACACTCACTTGCCAAAGAATAAGCACAATAAACATAGGGTGTCGAGTACAACTGATTATGCACCCATCTTTCAAATACATCAATGACAAAGGTGTCGAGTACCACCGATCATGCACCTTTAATTTTATCTGTTCATTATCTTAATTTGAAATTTGACAATTTTAATGAATTTCATTGATTTTATTCTTAGACTTCAACATCAATTTAACAAGATCCTTTGAGTTACACTTCCACTTGACTTTGACTAGATGCTTTACATCAATATACTTCTTTACATAAAAAAATAATTCCAACTTTGACTCTAAGTCACTTCTACTTTTACTATTACTAGACTCTCAATCTAACTTCATTTGAAATAAAATACCTTACAATCATCTTTCTAAAAATACCATACTTCAACTCCCTTTAATGAACATAAAACTTTTGACCTTAAGGACTCAAAAATATACTTTTATAAAATGACAAAAAGTACTTTTCCCACTCTCTAGGTTATTTACTTGACTTAATCTTTACCATTAACTTATCATACTTGGTTCATACTCTCAAAAAACAATCCCTTACATATTCTTAATAAGTAAATCCACATGATCATTTTAGAAAATAAAGAACCACTTAATAAGCTTTGAAATTTGACCATGACTTTAGCTCAATCTCACCTGGCCATTTACTCTTTACTTTAAAGAATTTCACGTCAACCCTATGACCACGAAAGATTTAGAAATACCCCGAGTTGAATAAAAAGTTACTATATGTACCTTCAACAACAACAATATATGTCATTTCTAAAGAGTTTTGTCCCTAGTCAACACGTTATCTGCTACATCTTGTTGTTGGAGCAGGTAATTTTGGGTAAGTTTTGGGAATCATGCAGTTGTGTATCGCGCGATAAGTCAACAAAGGAGAAACGTGTGTGGAAGATAGTTAGCATATTTTCAGGAGTCGGCGCACAAAAGGAGGAAGTTAGTTAGGAGTTTTGGGGCATTTTTTTCACTTTGTAATGGGCTAAGCCCTAATGTAACACTATAAATATGTAATGGGTTTTTGGGGTAGAGGTTCTTTTTGGGTGGCATTTTTTGGTAGCTCATTGTTAAGTGATGGTTAGTAGCACTTTGTTACTTGATGAGTATGATCTAAGTTGAATATCAGCCGAGAGGTATGTGTGCACTGTAGCATAGAATGGCTTGGGTAGGTTTGGGTTTTAACTAAATATTATTGTATGAGCACAGTGCACACCTGTTGTAAGAAATGAAGATGAATCAATAATATAAGAAGCCAGTCGTTGTGGACGTAGCCTAGTTTGGGGTGAACCACGTTCAATTCCTATGTTTTGATGTGTTTACTGTCATGATGTGTTGGTTTATTCTTTTTATTGTGCACATGTAGTAGATTCTTAATGGTTAATAGGAATATATATCCAATGGTTTTACACACTTTTTGAATGGTTAAGTAAGATGAATTTGTAATATGTTGTCATGTTATTATGATTTCACGCACAAGTTATATAAATGAATGTTAAGTAAACAGTAAGGATGAATGCCTCATATTCCCTCATGACTGTAGAACCCTGTTTCCTGCATTCCCCATCAGTACCTCGGGTGAGACTTCACCTGCTTATGGGTGATGCCGAAAGGGTCGGTATCTTGAGATTTGTTGATGAATTAATGTTTAACCCCAGGTCTACCCACTATGTGCCAACAAATGGTTCCATTGTCGGGACCAGGTTTTGTGAATGAGGGAAATGTGGAGGACGACCAAAGAGGAGATCAGGCAATGGTTGAACACTAAGGAGATCGAGTTTGTAGTATATCATAATAAGAATCCAAGGATCAACGCAGAAGAATGGTTACATAGGTATGTTTTTACAGATTTGCATGAAATTTTATTTGTTGATTTCCTGAATGTGTTAGTAGAGTGGATCCAAGGATTTGTTGAACATATTGGAAGATATCACACTGAGGTTTCGAGAAATTGTACTCCTGAGTTAATTTGGCAGGTCAATACTATTAGAAATAAGGTGTCACGCGTAGTTGATCACTGGTTGGGTAGTGTGTTGGGAGGTTATGTTATTGAATTTTCTATAGATTGTACTCAATCATATAGTGTTGTTGAATGACAATTCTTTAAGGGACTGTGCAAAATATACTTGAAGTCAATATCTAACTAGATTAGTATGTTGTTGTGCGACAAGGGAGTCATGAAGATGGAATCTGATTTCCTATGCAGTGAAGCACCTTCATGCATAGGGGGAATGTGGGCTGACTAGGGAATGGTCTGAGTGTCACAGGGAAGAATGAATAAGGAATGAATGGGATGATGATGCCAAGAGAGGAAGAAGGTGCGACATAAGAAGAGATTGGAATATTGCGCAATGGTAAGAGATTCAAACCAAATAAGAAGAGGAATATGGATGAGAAAGAGGAAAAACACAATGAGTTTGAAGAAAGCGATACTGACATAATATTCCAGATCATACCACGCATAGAAGGAAAACTTAGTCAAGTGAAAGAAGATCCCACTCATGCCAGACTCTATGTCAAACCCACGACCCCTTGTGCATCTTCGAGATTTGAGGAAAGTTTGGCAATTGTAGTTAGTAAGGGAAGGAAGGATAACAATCAAGGGAATCAGAGTAGTGGAAGTAGTATAGTAACCCAACTTAAGACAATATCAATGAAAAGGAATACCGTGCAGAACAAGATGGTGGGGGTATATCCCACCTTAAGGATGCCTCTATTTCAAGGGGACGATTCATAAGATCCAACAAAATTTGTTCATTTGTGATATGATATGGACTGTGAAGAACATCCAAGATGATGATGTGAATATTGCACAATTGGAAACAACCTTCAGAAATCACACATTATTATGGTACATGAAGTATCAATAGACTATGCCTGCAGTACAAACTAGAACATTGGTAGAGGTAAGACAATCCTTGTTGAAAGAATTCTAGAAGCCTAAGTCTCAATCACAGTGCATTACATAGTTGAAGGAGAATAAGAAGATATTGAATGAATCAATGTGGGATTATGATCAAATATTTAAGATACTAAACGATCGACTGACATTCCAGATTCTAGATGAACAACATAGAGAGTGTTTTATTGGAGGATTATTGCCGCATATATGCTTCCCTTTGATGCAACAAAAGATCGCGCCACAATTGAAAGCTTTAGAAATTGCTATGAAATTGGATGCATCCCTCGTGGGAGAAAATAACATAGGGATGTCTCAAGTTCAGTCACAACTGTCTTCACTGACCATTCAATTATAGAAAATTACGAGAGGAAAAGAAAAGTGTGAGGGAGTCTGGTGTATCAAATGTAAAACATAGAGTCATCATAAGGATGAATGTCCATCTTTCTATCAGTATTTAAATACAAGAGCTCCGAATACATTAGGGTTATGGTGTGATATTTGCAAGACGATGGGTCACCACCATCATAACTATCCATTGATGTAGAAATATCAGAGTACCACGAGGAACCTATTTTGTAACTTTTGTAAGTCAATGGGACACAAAGATAAGGATTGTTGCGCACTTGATCTGATGAGAGAATGCACCACAGATGCATATACAATACAAGGATAAGAATAAGAAGGGGAGCTCCAAAGTATAATACTCCATGAGGATATAATCAAAGAGGATGAGGAGGTTTCATAGGCTATGGAAGAGGAGGCTTTGGTAGAGAAAGAAAACCTATTATATGTTATAACTGTAATAATCCTAGACACTTAGCGTGGGACTGTTCAAATCCATGCATGACATGCACATATTGCAGAGCGCTAGACCATGCGATAGAGGATTTCCCATGGTTGATCGTGAAATGGAAAGAAAAGAGGAACACAAATGTACAGATGATAGCAGCCGAAAATCGTGACGAATAACCTAAGGTAGCAGCGGTTACACACAGAGGGACAAGAACCAAAGTTGATGCAACAGTCCAAGGGAATAGAATCCACCAGTGTGTCAGGAAAGCATTTGAGCCTCTTTCGTTGTTTGATATTGGAAAAGAGAAAGAGACCTAAAAGAAAGATAGAAAGGAAGTAATAGGAGAAAAATGGATAACATCAACTTCATCTATGCCAGGTTTGTATGAAAAACCGTTGGTGTATGATATGCCTCTAGTGTATGAGCATTCAAAAAAGAAAGTTGAAAAGGTAATCACTTTGAAAGATTTCTTAAGAAGTTTCTTAGAATTAATGAAGGATTGATATGCTTTGAGTATGTTGCATAGAATGATTGACCATTGTGCACAAGAAAAATAGATACATGTCACACACATAGTAGTTAACCAGATGCACTGTAAGAAGAGAACGAATAGAGATTTTCGACTCAATGCGCAAATAGGATATTATAACATGGATGATATTATTATGGATCTAGGTTATGATGTGAATGTCATCCCAAGGCATACTTAGGATATGATGGGCCAGTCGAAGTTGATTTGGTCACCTATCTAGTTGAGATTAGTGAACCAACATAATATTGTTCCAATTGGAAGGTTGATAGGGGTAAGTGTCAATATTTATGGACTACGTAGTGTAGTAGAATTTGACGCGATCTAAATAAAATACAAATGGTATTCAAAGTGGAAGACTTGAATGTTACCGCGTCGTTAGATCCCACTGAAGGAAGAAGATTTGTAGAAACAACAAAGATAAAATAACTTGATAATTTGTATAATATGACTGTGTGGATGGACGATTATGTGAATCCTACAGCTGAAGGTGTACTTATTTGGAGAAGTATCAATTCATGTGTGTCAGACTCAGAAGAATCCTTGGAAAATTGGTAGCAAAGATTGCATGAGGTGTCTATAAGAAAACGTGCTCGATTACCTGCATGTTGTGATGTATTGGAACTGAGATATGTGAACCTCCAGGGTATGATGGAATAAATGATGTAGTTTCTTTTATAAGAGAGTTTGAATTGAAAATATCAGACCAACAAAGACTACTAACTTTAGATGTTGCATTGAAAGCAATCCCTGCAAGATGTTGGGATGCACATAAGGATGGAATAAGAGATTGACAACAGAGAAAAAGGTTATTACAAGTCAGATTCAAAACAAAGAATGAGAGTATCATGTTGAAGTATAATGGATTAATTTTCCCAACAAACCATATTACAAGGTGTAATGTGACATGGAGATCAATACCTAGGAAAGAGTGGACACATTTGTTTGTGCCTACTCTGGATACAATTCCAAAGAATTGGTACATCAAACTAGAAGTGCACAGAGGCACAAGAGATTGGGAAGAGTTGACTGGGAAATTTAAAGTAACATTCACTTTTGAAAATAATAATCCTTTGATTGAATCAACCTTGCAGGTTATCAAGAACAAGATTTTTGAGACAAAAGACTCGATGTATAGTGCACCTAGGGTTACTGTGATAGTTGAAGAGGTCTTGCACTGTTATAATGTTGCTGATGAAGACCAAGAAGAGGAATATCCAATGGATCTATAGATACTGGAGACTGAAGGGGAGTGCACAGTATAGGGAACAAAATCTTGAATCTACGGTGTACATCAAGCCTTTGAAAACAAATAAAGTGAACATTGGTATAGAAGATAAGCCTAAGTTTGTGAACATAGGAGACTACTGGAGCGATGAGAAAGTCAATAATATTTCTGACTTACTGCGCAAATACTAGGATCTATTTCCAACTACATTCTCAGAGATGAAAGGGATTGTGGGGGAGTTAGGAGAGATGAAGATTCCGCTGAAGCCAAATGCCAAACCTATGAAGCAGAGACCATATAGAATGAATATGATGTATAAGTAGAATGTAAAAGAAGAGATAGATAGGATGTTAGAAGATGGAATAATAGAGCTTGTTGAAGAATCAGATTGAATCAATCCAATGGTAGTTCAAGATAAGAAGACAAGAGGAATCAAGTTATGTGTACATATGAGAAAGTTAAATGATGCTTGTTTACACAACCCGTTTCTTACCCCATGTACAGATCAAGATTGTGCAAGAAGATAGATATAATACCACCTTTACGACATAATGGGGTTGTTACTAGTACACAATTATGCCGTTTGGTTTAAAGAATGCACCAACAATATTTTCTAGAGTAGTTGTTTCATCTTTCAAAGAGTTCATTCATAAGTTCTTAGAAGTGTACTTAGATGATTGAACAATATTTAGTCTGTCGAAGGATCATGTTGAAACATTACACTTAATTTTGGATAGGTGTAGGCAGTACCCGATCTCGTTGAATTTGAAGAAATGCATTTTTTGTGCACCTTTTGGGATATTGTTGGGTCATGTGGTGTGTAAACATGGATTTTTTATCCTGAAAAGATAGTTTTGATTGTTAATTTGCCACCACCAACTTAAGTGAGACAGTTGAGAGCCACATTGGGTCATACAGGATACTATAGAAAGTTCATTAGATAATATGCATAGATCACAACCCCTATGGAGAATTTGTTGAAGAAGGAAGTTAAGTATAAGTGGAATGACGAATGTCAAAAGAGTCTGGATACATTGAAACAAAAGATGGTCACCACGTCAATTCTAGTTTTTCCTAATTGGAGCAAGGAATTTCATGTTCATGTGGATGCATCATCTATAACATTGGGAGCCATTTTGGATCAACCAGGGGAAGGAGAATTAGACCACCTGATTGCATTTGCAAGGTGAAAGTTATCATATATAGAACAAAACTATACTACGACTGGACGAGAAGGTTTGGCAATGGTGTATGCTTTGCAGAAGTTTACACATTACTTGCTTGGATCTCACTTTAAGATGTATACAGACCATTATGACCTGAGATGCCTAGTTAACAAACCAGTGTTGGGAGGGAGAATATGCAAATGGATATTGTTGTTCCATGAATATGACTTTGAGGTGATTGTAAAACCATGGAAATTTAACTCAGGACCGGATCACTTATCACACAGAATGTCAGGAGAAGATGTAGGAAACTTGGATGACAATTTACCAAATGCACATCTATTTTTAGTACAGATGGTTGACGACTATTTTGCATACATAGTTATGTTTTTGAGTATAGGAATAGCCCCATCAGACCTCACAATTGCACAAAAGAAGGAACTAGTAGTGAAGGCAACAAACTACCAATTGATAGAAAGAAATCTATACAAGTTATATGCATATGGTATTCTACGATGTTGCATATTGGAGTATGAAAGACATATGATATTTTCAGAGGCACATGAAGGGGTTGCAAGAGGTCACTATGTAGGAAAGGAAATAACTTAGAATATTTTTCACGCAAGACTATGGTGGCCTACCCTTCATAAAGATGCTAAGGAATTATTCTAGAGTTGTGATGTTTGTCAAATACTTGGGAAGCCTTCTGGGAGGATGACATGTCATTAGTACCACAAGTGACATTGAAAGCCTTTGATAAATTGGAAATTGACTTTGTTGGGGTGATTAATCCACCAACTAAGAAGTTAGGAGCTAGATACATCATTACTGTAACATATTATTTAACCAAATGGGCCGAGTCAAAACCAGTCAGAGACTGCAACGCGGAGACAATTGCGTGATTTTGGTTTGAAAATGTGGTTACAAGGTTTGGATGCCCAAGAATACTTAAGAGTGATCAGGGAACCCTCTGAATAAGACTATTGCATCTTTGACAAAGGAATTTCAGATTAATCATCAGAAGAGCTCTCGGTATCATCCTCAGACAAATGGAACAATAGAAGCATTCAATAAGATCATGGAACATGCGATGAAAAAGGTTTGTAATGTAAGTCGAGATGATTGGGATTTGAGGATTCCAACATTGTTATGGGCATATAGGACTACAAGTAAGAAACTGTCAGGACAAACTTCGCTCATATTGATGTATGGAAAAGAACATGTTATGCCTATGGAATTCATAGTACCAATTTTGCGCATTGCTCCGTTGACATAACTTACAAATTTAGACGCAGTGGAGAAGAGACTGTCAGAACTAATGGAATTAGAAGAAGATTTTTTTATCACAGGTTTTCATTAGCAGGTTCAGAAAATGTGCGAGAAAACTTGGCATGACAAACATATCAAGCATAAGAAGTTTTAGATAGGAGACTTAGATGTAGATCCAGGGAAGTTCTAGATGCATTGTCTAGGCCCATGTGTGATCAAATTCATGACAGAAGTAGGTGTTGTTCAGTTGGAGAAAATGAATGGAGAAGTTGTGGAAGGACTGGTTAACGATAATCGACTAAAACTATATAGGGATAGTCGGGCTTCCGCGCACTAGTCTGAACTGCGTAGTATGTGTACCATAGTACTTGTATAATAGTGTATTATAGAAAGAAAAAAAAGAAGAAGAAAAAGAAATAAAAGATGTTGGGATCAAAGACAAAAGGTTGATGTTAAGCATAAAAGTATTGTTCAAGTAGTTAGACTAATAAGGAGTTAAAACAAAGAATGTCATAGAGAAAAAGTAAAGAGGAAGGAAGCGTGTGCAGGAAGGAGAATTGGATTGTGATAGAAATATAACAAGAAGGCAAGAAAATAATTTAAGAACATCCATGATGGGACATGCAATAAAGAGAGAACATGACGACGAAGTAGTGGCGCCGCGTAGTCATAAAAGAAAAATGACAAGAGGATTCTAACATGATGGAAAATCTAACACAGGATCAATTGGAGTTACGAAGTTAATGAAGTGTTAAGGCACAAATTAAAGGAGAAAGCAAGTGGATTAGACTGCAAGTTCAGAAGCAAAAAAGAATAGAAACAATTGGCGATAGGTGATAAAAGAAGTTGAAGGGTTGACATAAATAATTTATTGTCGTTTGATATTTCATAGAGAGAAACAAGAGAAGAGAGCCGAGTGAACGTAAACAGAGTCAAGGAAGAAAAGTCGCAGAGAGTAGTTGCACAAAGAAATGGCGCCACAAAAGATAGGAGAAGCCTCGTCACAACCGAAGAAACAATGCACAAGGAAAACATCGATACCTGTGACCAAGGAAACAACCATAACATCAACATCAGGGTCAAACCTGATTCACTTTCTAGGGGATTATGAGCCATCAAGGAAACTGACAACAAAGTTGGTGAAGTTACAGAAAGAGTCGAAGTATGAACTCGTCGAGCTTGAGATTCTAGTGGGGATGATCGTTGAGGAAGATATGCTTGGCACAATAGGAATTCTAAGTTATGCAGACCATGAATTGACCAATATGAAGAAGTTTCTAGAGTTGGCTCTGGACAAGTACATAAGTGTAAGATTCACTGCATATTCACAAGAAATCATAGTAGAGTCATAGGAATGGGTGACGGGGTTGGAGAAAACAAGTATTATGAACCTTCTAGATATTCTGCATTTTAGAATGAGTGCGGAGAGAAATATTTGTGCGAATTTATTACTTAGTTGTGTAAATGGAGGATTTCTATGGTTAGATAGACCAATATCAATCGACATAGATCTAATTGCACAGATAAATGGGTTACCGTCAAAAGGGGAAGACCCATCGCCATTTTTCACAGACAAGTCAAAGGAGAAAGAATTGGCAGAAAAGATGAAGGAAAAGTAAAACACATTCAGAGGTGCATGCGGTTTGGATGTTGCAAGCATCAATGATGATACAATTTGGTTCATAATGTAGGTGTTGGCCTGAAAATTGTTGAGAAAAATTTTGGAACAACACAGGGTTGGCAGGTGTGATAGCTGAAGCTGAGAAATGTGTCGCAGGAGTTCAAATGAGTTGGGCACCTTTCCTGTTGAACCAATTCTTGATCGATTGCAAAGAAGCACACGACAAATGTATGTAATTTCATTATGCATGGTTGTTAATACTGATAGCATTAGTCGCGTGGAGAGAGCCAGAGGATACCCACTTTTTGGGAGCTATGAGGAAGCCATGTTTAGCAACACATTTTGTAAACTTGTGGCATATTGTGCACAAGGAGAGGCAGCTAGATAAAAACATTACGTTCTATATATATAATGAAGTAATTCATACGAGTATCTAGAAGACATTGTGCATATTACCATAGGTAGTAGAATCATGTAAAGGGATTTCGCGCTTCAAAGACGGAAGACATCATATGTACATTCAGGTCAAGAAGGACCCAGATCAACAGTGGCTACTATGCAAATTCAGGTTGATAGAGGAGGACATTGGACATGTCATAAAAGACTAGGAGGAGGAATGAAAAACCCTAGTAATAGAAACAGAGCAGCTAAAGAAACAACAACCCAAAATAGAATAAATCAGATATGATGATGAAGAAGAAGAACAAAAAGGAAATGGTGCAGTAGGAACACAACAGACAACACCGTGCCCAGGAGAAAAGAAGAAGGAACAATATACAGAGAAATCAATACTGCAACGAAAGAAGAGGAAAGCAATTAAGCAAGTGGCCACCCAGGCCCTATCAGAAGATGACTTAGAAAAGATTACAGATCAAGTGAAAGAGGTGAATGCGGAAGATTTTGAACAAGCGATGTAGAAGCAAGAAGAAAGACACTCAGATGTGAAAGCACAATTTTCCACACTACGTCAAATTTTGGAGATCATTAGGATCACACCAGTCAAAACAAGCAAACAAGAGTAGACGACAAAGGTTCAATCGATGACATCTGTGACATTAGGTGAGCACCAAGTAATGAATATAGCGACAAGATCCTTAGAGTTCCCCACAAAGTTATGGAGCAAGCAAAGGCACTAAGTCATATCGACTTGGTGTTATCCCAACTGCCCGAAGAAACAATACACAGTCTGTAGATGAGCGTCACACAAGAAATTCAAGTGTGCGCAGTGTCAACATCGATGGAGTTGAAAAACATAGTCACAGATAAGGATGTGTTGCAAGAAAAATGCGATCAACTTAGGCTGGAGAGAGATGAGGCTGCGCAGAGAACAAAGAGACTAAAACAGATGGTATAGGGGATTTATAATACCATTCCAGAAGTGTTTATAAAGGCAAATTCCACATTAGAAGAACAAGTCACAAATATTGGCGAATCCATTTAAGGCTTCCACACAAATATTAATGATCTGGAAGCACACCAAATATTGAGTACGCCACCAACAAAAAGGGAACAAAGAGAGAAGATAGTGACAATGATAGTAGAAAGAATCAAGAGTTTAGAGGAGGAGTGTAACAAATTGTATGATGAAAGCACACAAGTGTGGATGCAATTGACAAAAGATGCGGAGCTGCAAGAAATCGAGCATAAGTTGCAGGCTATGTAGGATAGGGCACAAAAGTTAAAGGAAACCATGAGCACTTTGCCAATGGAAGAAAATATGAATGCACTCGATGAGAATATGTAGCTATACTTAGAGATGAACCAATTGAGAGAATAACAACAAGCTCGTGCACATACATTAGAGACATTGTAAGAGGAAGTGTTCTGAGTAGTAGGGGAACTGGTAGTTGCGCAAGGCATCACAAGGAAGGAAACACAAGACAATGAAGAGAAGATGAAGACTCATATTATAACAGAGATAGCAGAAGAAATCTTGCAGAAAGAAATGCAAGTAAAAAAAAGGTCGCAACCACACGAGAACCATTTCACAAGTTCATGGCAACATGGAAGCAAACTTGAAGTGGCTTGGGACGAGCCACATGTGAGTGTTGGGAGTCTGTTGGAGCAGGTTATTTTGGGTAAGTTTTGGGAATCGTGCAGGAGCGGATCACACGACAAGTCGACAAAGGAGCAGCGTGCGTGGAAGATAGTTATCACAATTTCATGAGTTAGTGCGCAAAAGACAAAAGTTAGTTAGGAGTTTTGTGACATTTTTTCCACTTTGTAACAGGCTAAGCCTTAATGTAACACCATAAATATGTAATGGGTTTTTGGGGTAAAGGTTTCTTTTTGGGTGGAGTTTTTTGGTAGCTCATTGTTAAGTGATGATTAGTAGCACTTTGTTAATTGATGAGTATGAGATGATTTGAATATCACTCTAGAGGTATGGGTGCATTGAAGCATAAAATGGCTTGGGCAGGTTTGGGTTTTAACTGAAGATTATTGTATGAGTGTAGTGCACACTTGTTATAAGAACCGAAGATGCATGAATAATATAAGAAGCTAGCCATTGTGGACTTAGCCTAGTTTGGGGTGAACCACGTTAAATTCTTGTGTTTTGATGTGTTTTCTGTCATGATGTATTGGTTTATTCTTGTAGATGCTTAATGGTTAATAAGAATATGTGTTGAATGGTTAAGTAAGATGAATTTGTATTGTTATGAGTTCACGCACATGGTATATAAATGAATGTAATGAATGTTAAGTAAATAGTAAAGAATGGTATATAAATGAATGAATGACTACCGAACCCTGGTTCCTTGCAGTCCCCATAGCTACCTCTGATGAGACTTCACCTGCTTGTACATGAGAAACAAGGTTTCCACCTCCATCAAGAGTTAAACTACGCCAGGATGAATAGAAATAATAACTCCAGTGCTGAAATCAATCTCACAAGGATACACTACATGTGCACTGCAGACTGGCGATTAGCAAATTGGATTGATGGTTATTGTGCATTTACGTGGACATACCTATATAGCTCAATTTATTAGTAGTTCATCTTCTTGCCTTGATCTCCTCCAGATTTGAAAAGTGACTGTACATTTTTTCTTCATCCTGCAGGTTGTGATCACGACTGCAAGTGCTACAGGTCACAATGATGTGTGGGCAGAGGCAAATAAACACATAAATATACACAACAAAATGGCGATTTTATTGAGCACACAGCGGAATGGTTACAATGCATGATTTTTATAGACGGAGAAGAACCTTCTGGAGGCTCCCGAGACAGTCTGGAGTGTCAGCAGAGTTTTCTGGAGTGTTCATGATGGGCGGCTGGAAGAACAGTGATGGCGGTTGAGTAGAAGCTTCTGTTTTAATGTTGGTAGGTAGAAATTACGTGTTCCAACACTCCCCCCTAATTTCTACTACTAATTACATTAATATTT
>ML777076.1:1086099-1099649 GCA_009831015.1 Picea engelmannii | reverse complement strand
TTTTTCAAGGAGCCAACCAACTCATCCATAGAATATTTAGTTAAATCTTTAGATTCTTCAATTACCACAACAATTGCATCAAATTTTCTAGGCAAACTTCTTAAAACCTTTTCCACAACCTTCTGATCTACTAGCTCATCACCATTTTGCCTTATTTGATTAACCAACTCTGTAACACGATATGTAAACTGATCTATTGAATCAGAATCTTTCATTTGCAAGTTTTCAAATTCCCTTCTAAGTGCTTGGGGTTTGGCAATTTTTACCTTGCTAGTGCCTTGATAAGCTGTCTCTAGAATGTCCCATGCTTGCTTGGCTGTAGTGGCTGGTTTAATCCTTCCAACAACCGAATCATCCAACGCTTGTCCAATTATCTGCAAAGCCCTTTTACTCTTTTGCCTATTTTCATCAAGCTTTTTCTTTTCAYCAGCACTCAAAATAGACTCATCTTGTGGTTCAATATAGCCATTCATTACTATATCTGTTAGCTCATATGAATCAAATGCTAATTTCATTCTAAATGCCCAATTATCATAATTTTTCCCAGAAAATGTTGGAATAATGAGCTGCTGAAATGCCATTTTCTTAAAATAAATCTAGCCCAAAAATTTTAGCAAAATAGACAGAGTATGGTAAAAGGGGGCAAGTGCTCTTTACAAATCTTCTTCCTTCACAGATCCCTGCTCCACTTCAAACGTTCATGTGCTCTCTAAGTGTCCACGGCTCAGATTTGAAAAGTGACTGTACATTTTTTCTTCATCCTGCAGGTTGTGATCACGACTGCAAGTGCTACAGGTCACAATGAGACTTATCTCCTCTTGAAACTCATATTCGAACAAGCACAATATGGATGACCGATTTCTTCCTCGTGCACAAGATCACAGATCTCCCATCATCTCCAAACACAGGATGTGATCAACTTTTGTTGCTGCCAGTTGCCAGAGAATTTTCCAAAATTCTCACTCCGACTCTATCTAAAGAAGTATTCCAACATTTGGGAGTCGGATCTTAGTCAAAATAATTCCAGCATTCAGGACGACGGAATCGAATCTTAGTATTGAACATCCCCAACTGAAATTGTTATATAATTACACAACCTGTGTACATGCGTCTGTCCTTGGAAGACCACAGAAACATGTAATTTGATTTGGAGATTTTCTTGAAAACATGGCGCCCAATCTAGTGGAAGAATGATAAACCCACTAACATATTTTATAGTAGATTGATTAACAACAAAATTTTACTTCGATTCAATCCAAAACATTATTTTCGACGACATTTAAAAACCCAAGCGCAGATATCATTTGCAGACCCTCAAAAAATATGGATTCAATCGAGCTTAGAAATGCTCTGCAGTAGTGCTGCCAATGCATGAAAGAGATGAGACTGTTAAAAAGAACATTGGGGCCTTCTCCACACACTTATTAGTCCCTGCCTCCGGCGAGGGACTCTAGCTTTGGCTAGCAGTCAACTATGGTTGACCCTTGGGTGCAATGGGCAATTTGTGATATTAGTTGGTGCTTTTTGGAGTTTACAAAAGATTTCTGGATATTATGAAAATACATTTATTACTATTTTTAAAGTTGCCATTAAATTATGTTTTATCTCTATTTATTTTTAAAGACAAATTCATTTTGTTAATTAAAAGATTTTTGAATTTAAATTTTTTATTGGTTCAAAATCACATGACTTGACTTTATTTCAGTGGTGTATGTGATTTCTTTTTCTCAATTGTGAGAAATAAGAAATGATATAAAAAAAGACAATTTTTCCAGTGGTTAATTTGTAGGTTCTGACACTGCACTCTCTGACTATGGTTGCAGTCTGTTAGTATGGCACACTGCACATCAATGTTCTCCAATTGATGCTCTGTAGGTATGCTCCTCACCTCCATCATAGCCCCAAACTCCATAGTGCCACGTAGCCACCTCCTCACCTCGCCTCGCAGCCTGCTCACCCCCTCCCCCATGGCTACCTCACCGCCTCCCCATGGTTATCACTGCACATTGCATATAATAAAAACGTTAGCAAACCAAGGACACAAACTCTTAAAATTCCAAGACTGTTATGTGGTTCAAGAACAAAAAGAGGTAGAATAATAGAAATCACCCCAGTTGCAATTGCTACTACCAAAGGTGAAAGTAAATTTATGAGAATATGCTCAAAAGACCTGAATCTACCCCTGCTGATCAGCTCAAAAGACCTGAATCTACCCATGCGGATCAACTCAACAAGCAGCTATGGCTGCCCCTGCAGATCAACTCAAAATCTCTAACTCACTATGTCACAACGCCTGCAAATGCCTCTCGACGGGGAGTAATGGGATGCTTTGTTTCAAGGTATGTAATCTTGTGGCATCTTATTACAATTGTGAGTGAACAATACATGTATGCAGTTTGAGATGAAATAACAATTTTTTATAATGGCCACAATGTTGCAGATTACTGGTGTTGGTTGACTTACTTGTTAATTTCGCCGAGAATGTTGGAGAGGCCTTGGGACTTACTTGTTAATTTCACTGAGAAGCTTGCAGAGGCCTTCCAATGCTAACTCCACTAACTCCACGAACTTATACCATGACGAGGAACGACTCTGCTTGTGTGCTGTGTTTGTAGAATTTTTTAGCAATCTCCATTGCTATGTTTGAGCAATCTCCACCGCAAATAAAAAACACCTCTATTCCGTTTCTAGTTTCTCGTATAAAAAGAATAATAGCGGTGGCAGGTTCGACTCTATGGGTGGATCTCCCTTGTTTCCTTTGGGAAGAATGCTGCGGAACACGATTCGAGAAAGGCTCTGGAGACGTCTATCGACAAGTGGTTGATAGAGTACGAAGATGTATTCTTGGATAAGAAAGGACTACCACCCAGGCCTCTCCAGCATGAGATCGACTTGGCCTTCGATGTTGCACTGTCAAATAACAGGTTGTACAGGAGTTGATTGTTAGAGTGAAGAGATCAAGAAGCGGGTGGAATGATCGTTGGAGCAAGGGGCTATCCAACCAAGTACATCACCATTTTGTGAAACCGTAGTGTTAGTGCCCAACAAGGATGGTTCAATCGCTCCAAATCAGTCTTATTTCAATCCATAAACTTATAGGCTGGGTTGAATAAAAACCAGGAGCACAACCAGTTTATTGAATTGACCCGTAGGGACAATTTCTAGTGCTTAGAGGATTGTTCCCTGGCTTGTCTCATGCTGGTGGTTACAGGTAAAGGGGTTATTGGATTGTAATTGTTCCTGCTTCTTTTACAGGATAAATGATTGGATCTGCTGCTTTATTTGCCGTAAGTATCAAGCAAATAGAAAGAAGAGGTAAGTTATAGACAAAATATAAGGTGAGTAAGGCAGAGATTCTACACTAGTGCTTGGTATGGGCTCTGTAACTTGGTATGAAAACCTTTTGTATGAAAAGTCTTTGTACTTTATGGTTTGTTTTATTTTCTGTGGGTGTTTTCCTTGTCTTATAGAAGAAGTGAGGAGAGTGTCTAATATGTCAAGTATGTCACATTGATTACCTGAGTGAAGAGTGTAGGCCATTTATTTCCGAGGATATTCAACCTTTAGACCACCGAGCTTCTTTGGTGGCCATCCTCTCCGTTTCCTGTGCAGGTGGGAACAAATTCTTTGTTGGCCATCCTCTTTGTTTCCTGTGCAGGCGGGAACAGAAGCAGGTGAGCCATTCTCAGTTTCAGTCTAAGCTTTTCCCTCCCTCCCAACTATTCTTCCACTGGCAGCCATCATGTTGAAATTGGCGCTCGGGGCATCACTGGTTCCTGAGCTCCCTTTGGTTGCATTGAATAGCTTTTGTATCACCTCTTTCTTTATCCAACAAGTTCGTGGGAAGGCTCCGCACACACAGGAATGGGAAGGCAGGCGTATAACTTCCTTCATCCACCAGCATGCGGCATAGCACGCGGACTCACTCGATGGTCTTTGCGGAAGGAAGAAACGACTTCCTTCATCCACCAGCATGCAGCATAGCGCGCAGACTCACTCGATGGTCTTTGCTGAAGGAAGAAACTAGCACAGCAGCAAAATAGCTGCTGGTGAACGCCCAAAGGTTGAGAAGATGAAATGAATCTTTAAAAGAATATATTAAATTTTATTATCTATTAACAAATAAAATGTTGTGCTTCATTTATGTGTTAATATTTTAATTTCTATTAATCACTTAAGTGGCAATCAGTGAACTATCAAAGTAATTTTTAAATATGATTAGGTAAATGTAAAAAAGTAAACACATAAACTGATGTCTTTATAATAGCTAGGAAGTTAATGATTGAAATCACAGCCATTTATTTTGTGTGACTACTAAGAATATTCCAGCCATATTTAATCATGTCCATAGAAAACTTGTTAAGCACTAAACCCCTATTAAATCTGCCCATTGTCAATAGGTGTACGCCTTTCGGCGTAACAAGAAAGTCCATCCTCCAAGCCTGCATGTCACAGTGCAAGGGACAACGACCACGTAGCCTAGATACAAGAATGCACCTTACCAGGTATCTATTTCGTTGTTTTCGAGGTTTTAGTAGCTTTGGGGATGGGGCAACTTCTAACATCTATATTTATTATTTTTAATTTTTAAATTATAAATATATTCTAAAAACCCCAGCGGAGTATTTTCGGTAAATTCAACGACCCTAGCTACCAAATTGATGAAATAAAGGTTGCAACGACCCTCTCTAAGAGTTGATTGCAGCCACCATCTTGATTGTTGTCCAAGGGTTTAGTCTGCTTTCCAATTCTGAAGAGACAAGAATTGCTATAATACTATCCTAGACCTCCTCCTTGTGAAGAGCATATCATTCCCTATATTCATGTTGTTTGAGCTCTGTCTTCACTATCTAATCCTGTAGCAAGGGGTCTTTTCACTAACCTACATTGTGATTGATACAATTGCCTCATTGCTAGCCCTGTAGAAATCCTGCATCTTTGCATTAAAAAAGTACTTATTTAAAGTTGAATAACCTACTTTGTTATTGATACAATTGCCTCATTGCTATCCCTTTCTGTATTGTATATTTGTTCACCACTATCTCGATATATCAGCACTGCATTCACCATCTTGTGTTGAAATTTGAACAATAATCTATCTCTGTTTGGGGTCTATTATATTCATTATTAGGAACATTTCATTCCAACATTAGTATCTTTATGGTTCATAGCTTAAGAAATATAATTGATTATGAGGCAGATATCTAGGTTCAGATGCAGATTAACGGATTGGTTCCCCTCACCAGCACAAGAAGACAATCAACCATGGCAATGGACCTGGCCAGAAGAGACAAGAAGACCGAGGAGCAGGAGGCAACAAAAAGGTTTTTCTTTGTTTATAACAGTTTATAACACACAACTTAATGTTTTACGAGGCAGGGACTGTTCCTTTGATTTAATATGCTAGATTTGTTCCTCAGTGAGAGCATAGGATACAACAAGGGTGTACAGATCGATGCCTATTTAACTTACTTCACGCAATAGTAAACTCCATAAAGAGAGTGTTGGGGCCTTCTCCTCCAAAATGATGTTAACTCATATATCTTTACAGATGGTAGTCTCTTGTGCACATGCTTTGGATGGGGAACTCCCTTATTTCTTACATGGATGGAGTATTTCTTCTACAACATTAACATGCGATTTCTCTCTTCTCTTATGCGTGACTCTCTTTATGCAACAACACAGAAATGAAAATTCCATCCAACATGCCTTTAATTTCATGAACCATCACTCAACTGCATATCTCACACTGCTTGAATTGCACATCTCTGGTGAATCCCTGACAACAAATGGCTATGGTTTCTTTCTCCACAAGCTCTTATGCATTCTCTTCTCACATTCGATTTGATACCAAATGTTGGTATTATGAGCAACATACAACAAACATTACACACATAACCTTGCACATAAGAACAACAAATATACTCAAAGATCACATTGTATTAATGTACAAATAATAATACATCACTCTATTACATCAATACATTACATGAGGCCTCCTAATATAAAATTGAGGTGCTCATAACAAGATTTCTAATACAAATAATTGATTCAACCATCTCCATAATTCTCTCATAAATATCTCCATAAAGATCTATGTGATATCTATCCCTAATTTCACTCATTGTTCTCATTTTTTATCATACATAAACTTCTAGAATAAGTCTACTTTCAATAATATAATTTCATCATATCATAAGTATGAATTATTCCTTCACGGCATGCATCCAATGGCATCCTAAAAGCATCATAACAATACAATACTTAGCCAATTAACAATATGCAAGGAACATAAACATCCAATAGACATTAAAACATTTGCAATACACAACATAAGTATGAAGGCCGATACCCAAGCTAGGTTCCTAAATACTTTATTAAACAAATAGTATTTACTTGATACAATGGGGGTGTTGCAATCAATCGCTTGCAACCCAATTACATATATACAAAGAAACTAGCAATTTTCCTTTTGCCAAGACTGCCCAACAACCTTACACAAATCAACCCTGTGAAGTTTTTGCAGGCTTGTCTCCTACAAGTCCCATTTCCATATTTGTCTCAATTAGGCAGTACAAGTCGTTTGTTAGGGTCCTAACCCGCACATAGATAGAACAATATATTCGGATGTAATAAAGGTCAATATTAATAAGGCCTTTCAATAAAATAGAATAAGGCAGATGTAAGAAGACCTAATAGAAGCTTCTGCTTCTAGAAGGATCTTCCTCTAGATGCTTCTTTTTAGTATAAATAGGAGTCGAGGGTATGAGAACCCTAGCTTGGATATTATTGTAATAGAGTTTTTCTCAACTAGAGATTGCCCCCTCGAAGAGGCCCGTGAATATTGCTTTCAGATTCAAAGTGATATTTTTGTTGTTATTCTTATATCATTTCAGTGTTATTGTGGTGAATGTTCTGGTTATATTGTTGTTATTCTTCCATTACTAGAATTTTATTTCAGTTCTGCATACATTTTATATCTGGTATATTACAAGTGGTATCAGAGCACTTTCCTCGGTAGAAAGTGTGGGTTAATTTTTTTTCAAGGTAGAGACGTATTCCGACGTCTTTAAGCCACAAAGATCTGTTGTTACGCGCATAAACCCGCGGTTGAGGGATTCATACACGCAGGAAATACAAGTGGTACTTAAGCGCACATCTGTTGGCCACCCTTGTAACCCTTGTTGGTACCCCTTCGAGTAGTAGTGCATCAGACAACACCTGTGTACAGATCGACCTAGATTACTTGAAGCCCTCTTTAGATAAATCGATCAGCTGCCTGATTTCTATAGTGTCACCGAGAACAGCACTCGAGAAGATACTCTCTAGTACCTGGGTAGTCAGGTAGTACGACTAAAGGTACGGTCTATCCTCCTTAGTTAGTGCCCTGAGATATTGGGTCGAGTACTACTATTGGACCCCGCACGTATATTAGAGAGTTATAGCACAGGGCAAACCCTTGTCTGTAGAACCCTTGAATACCTAACCCTTGGGGGACAAAAACATAAACAAATTAAAACAGACAAGATATATTGTCGCACAACTGTGTTCGGCTTGCCAAGTAAATACACATTTCTTTAAGTCTGGAATTTTTTTCACCATTATTTGAGACCTATTCCATTGGATTCATCTCTTCTCCCTTATCACATTCATCCATATCATTTTTTCAGCCAATATGTTTTACCCCGCCCGCCCCTTCTCAGTTTCCTCATCCTCATGGCCCATACTTGTAGCCAAGACTTGGAAGCTCGCTTCAACACCTTGCAATCTGGTCTCATTGAGACCCAACAAGAAGTGAAACAACTCAGTGCCAATGGTGCCGCCATCAATACAACCATGGAGTCCTCAATGGGGGAAATCAAACAAGACCTCACCACCCAGCTTAAATCAGTCTTTTTGGCACTCTGCACCAAACTGCATATCCCTACAAATAACCCTTCCTCTTCCTCACCTCCACATACTGAAGGTGACCATTCCTCTCATTCCCATACCTTGCAGAACCATCACTTTTAATGTGACCTACGCCTTCTGCAGGTGGATGTGACCAAATTTGATGGCTCGGACCCCACTGGTTGGGTAACCCAAATGGAACATCACTTCTCTTTATACGGCATTACAGATGACTTGGTCAAACGCCGGTATGGTGCTCTCCATCTAGATCAAGAACGTTGGCAATGGTGGCAATGGAGAAAAACTTCTCGTCAAGGGTATATTGCTTGGACACACTTTGTGGCAGAGCTTTATGAACACTTTGACACTGACACCAATCATTTGGGCCATTTGACAAAGCTGAAACAAGTAGGAACAGTGGAAGACTTTATATCTTCCTTTGAGCGCCTGGCTTTTAGAACAGAGGGCATGTCTGATGCCTTTTTTTGAGAGTGTTTTATCAGCGGCCTCAAGGATGAAATTCAGGCCCATGTCCTCATGGCTCGGCCTGAGAGTTGGGTGGAGGCTACCAAAAAAGATAAAGAAACACAACAGGTTGTATCTGCTCAAAACCGCAAACCCTCCTTTATCCATCGCCCTAAACCAGTAAATCCCACTACTCCCTCTTCTCCACTAAAGATCCAAAAATTGACCAGGGCTGAAATGGATGAATGCCAACTCAAAGGCCTTTGTTATAACTATGATGACAAATATTTCCCAGGCCACAAGTGTAAATAACAAAAGATTTTTATGGCCATCTCCGAGGAGATTTCAGAAGAAGATGAAGAAACTCCCTCTGTGTCTAAATCACCTGAATCCACTGACATAACCCCTCCCTCAGAACCTCCCAAAGTAGAAATGGTCATTTCCCTCAATGCTCTCACTGGCTTCTCCTCTCCCCAAACCCTCAAGCTAATCGGTTACATCAAGCATCAAAAGGTCATCATTTTGGTTGATAGTGGCAGCACCCATAATTTTATTAATCGCCGCATTGCCCAAGAAACTCATTGCTACATCCATGCCATCAATAATTTCCAAATCATGATTGCCAATGGTGGTTCCATGAAATGTGGAGGGCATTGTGAAAATGTGTGTCTCCAAATTAGTGACTACCACATGAAATCCCATATGTTTGCTATCGACATGGGAGGTTGTGAAATTGTGTTGGGTGCAGACTAGCTAAGGACTTGGTGTTGTCCTTATGCAAGAGGGTCGACCTCTGGCCTTTACCAGCAAGAAACTATCTGAAAGAAATCTTTGCAAATCCATCTATGAAAAGGAAATGTTGGCTATTCTGCATGTTGTGGATCTGTGGCGTCCTTATCTATTGGGGCAACGTTTCCAAATTAAGACAGACCATCAAAGCCTCAAGTATTTTCTGGAACAACACATTTCCTCCCCGGAACAAAAAAAAATGGGTGACTAAACTCTTTGGATATGATTATGAGATCATTGATAAGAAAGGCAAAGACAATGTGGTTGCAGATGCACTTTCCCGAAAATATGAAGATGAAGGATCCTTTTTTTCTCTTTCATTCATTGTACCAGATTGTCTCCAAGCCGTTCGCCAGGAATGGCTACAAGATCCCAAAAGTTTGCAATTGATCCACCAATTGCAGTCCAAGGCTCCAGCTTCCCCAAGGTACTCTTAGCTCCATGAGGAACTTTGATACAAAGGCCATTTGCATTTAAGTAAACAATCAAAGCTTAAATCCATGGTACTTTCTGAGCTTCATGCTACACCCACAACAAGGCACTTTGGGTTCACCAAAACCTATGACAAGGTCAAACGTTCCTTTTTCTGGGATGGTATGAAACAGGACATTCGTAATTTTGTAGCTAAATGTGATGTGTGTCAACGCAACAAGGGAGAAACAATCAAATCGTCGGGCACACTACAACCGCTCCTAATTCCACCTGTTATTTGGAATGATATATCTATGGATTTTATTACTGGCTTACCCAAATCGGGAAATAAATCCGTCATCATGGTGGTTGTTGATCACCTTTCCAAGTATGCTCATTTTTTCGCCCTTCAACACCCGTTTACAGCATCCACGGTGGCTCAAATCTTCATGGTTCAGATCTTCAAGCTTCATGGCATGCCGCACTCTATTGTTTCTGATCACGACCCAACTTTCACAAGCAATTTTTGGCAAGAACTGTTCAAGATACAAGGCACAGAATTGCATCTCAGCACAGCTTATCATCCCCAGACTGATGACCAAACGAAATTTGTCAACAAGTGTTTGGAAACATATTTGAGGTGTTTTTCCTCGGAAAAGAAAAATCAGTGGGCTCAAGGTTACCCCTAGCTGAATGGTGGTACAACACTTCATACCATACAGCTACACGCATGACTCCTTTTGAAGCGGTATATGGACAGAAGCCACCTTCAGTTCTCTCATACTTATCGAGTGCCTCGAAAGTCCAGGCGGTTGACCTAACACTTACAGCTCGAGAGGCTATTCTTCGTACCCTCAAAGAGAATTTGGTCATGGCACAAAATCACATGAAGCAACAAGCAGATCAAGGTCGCTCTGAATGTCAATTTGCAGAAGGGGATCATGTGTTTCTTCGACTGCAACCTTACAAGTAAACTTCCCTCAAGGCCAATCATTGTCAGAAGCTAGCACCCAAATTTTATTTTCCTTATACCGTACTCAAGCATGTGGGACAAGTCGCCTATCAGTTAGCTTTGCCCAACAATTCGAAGCTACATCCTATTTTTCATGTTTCATGCTTAAAGAAGGTGATTGGATCTAAGTGCCAAATTCAAACCAACCTTCTAGAGTTAGCTGAAGAAGGATCCATTTGGCTACATCCAAAAGCAGTTTTGGACCAGCGTGAGCGTCGCCTACGTCAGAGAACCATCAAAGAAGTGCTAGTACAGTGGAAAGATACAACTCCAATAGAGGCCACTTGGGAACCAACTACCACTTTGTAGCAATTTCCTCATCTCAAGCCTTGAGGAAAAGGTTGTTTTTAAGGGGGCAGACATGTTAGGGTCCTAACCCGCACATAGGTAGAACAATATATTCGGATGTAATAAAGGTCAATATTAATAAGGCCTTTCAATAAAATAGAATAAGGCGGATGTAAGAAGACCTAATAGAAGCTTCTACTTCTAGAAGGATCTTCCTCTATATGCTTCTTTTTAGTATAAATAGGAGTCGAGGGTATGAGAATCCTAGCTTGGATATTATTGTAATAGAGCTCTGCTCAACTGGAGGTTGCCCGCTCGAAGAGGCCCATGAACATTGCTTTCAGATTCAAAGTGTTATTTATGTTGTTATTCTTATATCATTTCAGTGTTATTGTGGTGAATGTTCTGGTTATATTGTTGTTATTCTTCCATTACTAGCATTTTATTTCAGTTCTGCATACATTTTATATCTGGTATATTACATTGTTCCATTGTGCCCAACTTTGAACTTGGCACAATCACATAACTCTTTGTACTGCTTGTTGTGTAACTTCTCTTGTATGCTTCATTGTATGTATTAGCGCTTTGAGGTGCCCTCTTATATATATAAGTCTTGTTATGCACTAGTAAAGTCCCATTTGTCCAAGCTAGACCCAAGTTTCATTGAACCAACTCTCTCATCTTTGGTAACTTGAGTATGTTTTCTATGTCCCTTGTCTATCTGCAAGTGTGCTCGAGTCCATCTATTGTGCAACCTGTCTATTCGTAGGTACACCTGACTCTATATTTGGTCCATATTTCCAATGAGCCAAGATGTTCGAGCATTCGAAGTGCACCTTGGCACGGGCTAAGGCATCCAATTTTCCAATGTGCCCCTTGTCAACGGGCCAGGTGACTGTCTGAGGTATGCCTTGCCAATGGGCTAAGGCATCTCAATCGAATCTTTTGTTCAACATGTCCATCCACTCCATTGCAACAAAGGTTCCAGATGCCACTCTAGGCGAGAGTATTACATCCTCTCCCACTAAAAATCGTTGTCATCCTCGAAAAAATCCTCAAGAACCTCTTTTCTTCAAGTCTGTTATCCAAATTCGTGCATATGTTCACAACTGACACCCAATTTCTTTGCATGTCTCCAGCCAAAGCTTCCATGCAATTTCCTTCTGTCCAATATGTGGAAAAGTGCCTCTATTTCCAACTTCATGTTACAATATCTTTAGTTTCTATTATCTCTCGCTGTGGTGGTTGCAATCTGATCCAAAATTAGTACGGTTACCTGCTGCAACTATGGCAATCCAACCTCCATCAAGAAGATCTTCCAAAAACGTCTAAGTTTGCACCTTTGAATCTACTACTGCGTATGTACTTCAACCAAATTGTCATGCTTCCACACATTGAACTCTCCATGTCCCAACATAGTTAGGTGGTCAATCCAACTATATTCCCAAGTCATGACAATGCACATCCTCATGCTCAAAAACTAGTCTTCTCCTTCTGCAATTCAATCACTTTGCATAACTATTTTCTAGACCTAGGCACCTTCTCAAAGGTGTAATAGGAGCCACTGCTTTCTCCTTGGTAGTGATCCAACCTGATGTAGCTCAATGATAAGTCAATGGAAAGTGATTTCCAAGGCCACTACCAAAATCCACAATTTTTCCCATGTCTAATTCATGTGAAGAGTTTGAAAGATCACCATACTTCTATGTCACGTACATCAACATAGACATGTTCGAACCGATTTTTCCCTTGCCTTCTTACAACAATTATTCGATTTTTGGGTTTTCTTTCCAATTGTCTTGTCCAAGTGTGCCCAAGGATGGTTCAACCTCTTCCTTGGTCCTCATGTATCAAAGTCATTTCACATTTTCCTTTTCATATTGGTCCTCTACCAAGCTTTCCCATACAAGTTGAATGTTTCTTGGCTTCCTTGGTCGAATATTGTGTCGTCTTCATCTTCCTACTTAGTTCTAGGATGTCCTACTTGGAAAAACAAAACATAACCATTGTTGTCACTGCAGTGTCCATTATGGCTCCAAGCCCAGTGAGTCTATGCTCTAACACCTTCATTGTTCATCCAAATTATCCAAGTCTTGCATGTCTAGACTTGTGGCTGGACCATTAATTTAACCAACATTTCCATGCTCATGCCCAAAACGATCTTTTCATGCTGCAATCCAGTCAGCCTGTACAATTGCTTTCGAATAAGGAAATTTCCCCACCTTTTCCCTCCAAAGGTCAAGTCACTTTCTGCAACTCAACACTCAAAAGATAGTGGGAAATGATCATCACAACCATTGCCCTCAAGTGGTCCAACAATTTACCCAAATTGTTGTAAGTCAAATGAAACAAAGTTACCAACTTGACGAGAACTCTCCATGGTTCTCGTTTTTTTAGAGGTCATATTTAGTGGTTGTTTTTACCCCCATTTCAAAAAGTGGTGCTACCAGTAGCACCCCCTTTTTTTTGGTGGCTAAAACTGTGACTTGCTTGAGATCGTAGCCTTGACAACCAAGACCAGGAAATTGACCATCAAATCGAAAATCGATACTTCCAGTAGCCCGAATTTTATTTTTCAAATTAAAATTAAGACTTAATTGGGACCATGGTCTTGACCATTGATACTATCTAAAAAAAAAAGCTAAATTCACCTAAGACCTCATAATTTGGAAAGCTGAAAATTTGTTTTATATAT
>ML777076.1:984473-1077824 GCA_009831015.1 Picea engelmannii | reverse complement strand
GTACATATTGATGAGTCATAGTTGATGAGTAGTTGATACATGATTGGTACATACTTGGTACATGGTTGGAGGCACTTGTTAGTAGTATTGTTGACACATGGTTTATGGATGATGTAGCATACTTGTATTATCAGAAGCACATACTGATCTTGATGATGATTATGAGTTGTTGTGTTATACTTGGTTGATGCACATCTTTGAGAGTTGTCTTGGTGATTGATATTGGTGAGTATATCTTATTTGGTTGATAAAATTGATGAGACATTTTGTTGTGATAGGTTATTTGGACAAGTTGTTGTGACAGGTTATTTGTACAGGTTTGGTGCATGGTTGATGCACTTGTTCATGGTACAAGTTGAGGTACAGGTTGGTGCATGGTTGATGCACTTGTTTATGGTACAGTTTGATTACAGGCTGGTTGGTAGAGGTTGGCGCATGGTTGATGCACTTTTTTATGGTACAGGTTGATTACAGGTTGAGGTACAGGTTGGTGCATGGTTGATGCACTTGTTTATGGTATAGGTTGATTACATGTTGAGGTACAGTTTGGTGCATGGTTGATGCACTTGTTTATGGTACAGGTTGATTACAGGTTGGTTGGTACAGGTCGGTGCATGGCTTATGCACTTGGTTATGGTATAGGTTGATTACAGGTTTAGGTATAGGTTGATGCATGGTTGATGCATGGTACAGGTTGATTGGTACAGGTTACAGCGGTATATATCAGTGATAGTGTGACAGTGGTTCCATCATTATACTTCTACTTCAGGGCGGTTGGACAGGGCAAGGACAGGTGGTTGTATCCACCTTTCGATTTTAGTCGAAGAACATAGGGGGTTGTAGCCTCCTTCTGGTTGTAGCCAGAGAATTGGGGAGTTGGAGCTTCCCTCAGGTTGTATCCTGAGAAACTAGGGGGTTGGAGCCTCCTTCCAGTTGTAGCTGGAAAACAAAGAAAGTTGATCCTTCCAATGAATGTAATTATTCAAGACATATAAGAAAAAGCATTATGTGGTTTTCTCCCGCTTTGGGTTTCCACGTAAAACATTGGTGTACTGTGTATGTGTATGACTATTCATTTGTTCATTGTTTATTTAATCTGCAGTTATTGGATGATAATGCTACATTGATATAGCACTTGGATTATATGGTTAAAAGGGATTAAATTTCTCTATTACTGATTCACCCCACCTCTCAGTAATCCAACACATTGCATATTTTCCAAATTGTGATAGTTGTGTGAAAACTGAGAGAGGTTTTTGTATATAAGCTTATTATTGACAAAATAATCTTTCATTTTCACAAAATACCTCTCCATATTTGTGGAATAGGTGCCCAAAGATAATGACTAAAAACAGGAAATTCCAGAATTTTAAAATGTGAAAAATGAGCTGAAACGATTTGTCTGTATCTCTCAAACCATGACACTTGTGTAAGAAATGAAAGAGGTTTTTGTCTATGAACCTTTTATTGAGAAAATCCTCTTTAATTTTTCAATAATTCCTCTCCATCTCCTCATAATATGTTCCCAAAGAAGATGAGTAAAACAGGAAAATTCATGTATTTTCAAATCTGAAAAATGAGTTGTAAAGATATGTTTGTATCTCTCAAACCATGACACCTGTGTAAAAACAGAGGGAGGGGTTTTGAGATGAGTTCGTTCTTTAGAAAAAATTCTTTAATTTTTTCAAAATACCTCTCCATATGTTCATAGTCTGAGTTTGAAATTGACTACAAAAACAGTCATTTCCAGAAAATCCCTTGTTTTTTGTGTGGAGAGTTGTGGGAACTTCCTGTAGTGACATACAAAAAACCAGTTTTGAACATTTTTAACGCCTTTCCTTGCCTAGGTTATAGATAATCATAAAAAAAAGAGGAATCGTAACTTAAATACAAGGAAACAAAAAGGTTCTTCCATTATGAGTCATCTTTCAGTCAAATTTTAGGATTTTCATTGAAGGTGAAATTCTCAAACTACAAACTCTTCTTGAAAAACTGATGTATTTGCTTCTGCCAGCAAATCCAAATTGTTCCTTCTTGTATTCTTGGTTTGAGAACAATTTTGTATTCTCTTGAGATTATCCCCTTCAGATCTGATCATAGGGTTTGTCCTTTCTTATTCTTTTTACTATGTTTTCTTGCAGAAGCTATGTCTTTTCCTGACCCGTCCAACACCAAAATACAAAACCCTGAGAAATACTTAAGAAGCGCCTCTGTCAAGCATCTAATCATAGTTCTTGGATGAAATCATGGAAATATTGTTGTCAATTACTTCACATTTGAAGTTATTTGATGTCATTGGAAATGGATGTTTCAAAGAAGTGACAGGAGTAGCACAATAAAATAGGCAAGCATATGGAGAAAAATAGAACAGTTGCGGTGCTACTTTAGTGAATTTTTTTATCGGGGTCTGGAACTTCCTGTAGCACCTTTTGAGGCCACAATTTGACACTACAAATATTGATCCTAACACCTTCATAGCTTCAATATTTTTAGGATCCACTCTAACACCTGCCTTGCCAACAATATGACCCAAGTACTCGACTTCTGAGGCTCCAAAATCACATTGAGATTGTTTGAGGAAAAGTCAGTGCTAAGAGAGTATATGTAAAACTTGATCTACATGAGCAAGATGGGTTGTCCAGGTTTTACTATAGATGAGGATATCATCAAATAAAACTAAGACAAAATGACGGAGAAAAGGATGGAAGACATGATTCATGAGACTTTGAAAAGTGGAGGAAGCATTACACAAGACAAAGGGCCTAACCAAAAAATCATAGTGGCCCTCATGAGTTCGAAATGTGGTCTTAGGAATTTCTACCACTTTCATATGTATCTGGTGGAATCCAAAACGAAGATCAAGTTTATTAAATAATTGGGCACCACTCAATTCATCCAAGAGGTCATCAATGACGGGAATGGGAAATTTGTCTTTGATGGTGAGTTTGTTGAGGGCGCGGAAGTCAGGACACATGGGCCAAGAGCCTTCTTTATTAAGGACCATGACCATAGGATAAGAATAGGGGCTTGTACTAGGATGGATAACACCTACGATGAGCAATTATTGAACAATTTTCTCAATTTCATTTTTCTGGGAAAAGGGATGACGATAGGGATGAATATTGGGAGGGAGGATGTCGGGGACAAGGGGAATGGAATGATCATGAACACCATGGGAAGGAGGAAGTCCTTTGGGAGTGGAAAAAAAAATTGATGTTTGGAGAGGATGGATTGGAGGTCCTGCGGCACAGAGGGTGTCTTAGTGGCTTGAATGGCATGGAGTTTTGCAATAATGCCAAAATGACCTTTTTTGAGGAGATTTTCCACGTGATGGGAACTGATGATCTTCGGGGAACCGACGATGATTCCTTGGAACTTATATTGTTGTCCCTCTCGATTGAATTGCGTGGTTAATTCCTTAAAATACATGAGAATGGGACCCAGAGTCCTTATCCATTCTACACTCAACACAATGTCAAAACTGCCCATGTCAATAGAAAACATATGATATTTCATGTGGTACTGACCAATTTGGAGATGCGTATTTTCAAAACGCCCCCCACATTTCATGGACCCGCCATTGGTAATCGTGATTTGAAAGTTATTGGTGGTGCGGATATTACAATTAGTTTATTGGGAAATGCGGCAATGAATAAAATTGTGGGTGCTTCCATTGTCAACAAGGATGATGACCTTCTGATACTTAATTTAACCAATTAGCTTGAGGGTTTAGGGAGCAGAGAACCTAGTGAGAGCATTCAGGGAAATGATCGGTTCGACTTCGGGAGGGTCGAAGGGTGGGGTCATGTCAGTGGGTTTAGGTGACTCGGCCACAAGGAGGCCCTAACATCGTATTCCAAAACATCCTCAGAGATGGACATAAAAATATTTTGTTCCTTACACTTATTCCCAAGAAAATATTTTACATCACAATTACAAAAAAGGCCTTTGAGTTGGTGTTCAACCATTTCTGTCCTGGTCGATTTCTAGATCTTTAGTGGAGTAGAAGGAGGAGTGGGAGTGACTAGTTTAGGGCGTGGGAGTGACTAGTTTAGGGAGAGGAATAAAGGAGGGTTTTCGGGTTTGAGAAGAGACAACCTGTTGTGCTTCCTTAGCTCATTTAGTATCTTCCACCCAACTCTAAGGCCGAGCCATGAGGACATGGGCATGAATCTCATCCTTGAGGCCACTGATAAAACATTCTCGGAAAAAAGAATCAGACATGCCCTCTGTACAAAAATCCAATCGCTCAAAAGTGGCTATAAAGTCTTCCACTGTGCCAGATTGTTTCAACTTTTTCAAATGGCCTAAATGGTTGGTGTCGGTGTCAAATCGTTCATAAATCTCTGCCACAAATTGTGTCCAAGCCACATACCCTTGGCGAGATTTTTTTCTCCATTGCCACCATTGCCAACGTTCTTGATCTAGATGGAGAACATCATATCGTAGTTTGGCCAACTCATCTATAATGCCACACAAAGAGAAATAATGTTCAATTTGAGTTACCCAGCCAATGGGATCTGAGCCATCAAATTTGTTCACATCCACATGTGGAAGGCGTAGGTCGTGATAAAACTAATGGGGCTGAAAAGTATGGGAGTTAGAGGAATTTTCACCTTCGGAATGCAAAGGTGGGTCAGAGGAGGGAAGATCTGTAGGGATATTCAGCTTGGAACAGATTATTGTAGTGAAGGATGCAAGCTCGGTAGCGAAGGATGAAAGCTCGGTAGCGAGGTCTTGTTTGATGGTTTCCATTTTGGCGTTGATGGAGGAATGCATGTTTTTGTTGATCATGGAAAAATTGGCATTGAGTTGCCTCACTTCTTGTTGGGTCTCTGTGAAATTAGAGGACAAGGTATTGAAGCGAGCTTCCAAGTCTTGGCTACGAGTGTGGGTCATGATGAAGAGGGAAAACGAAAAGGGACGGGTGGGACCACACAAAAAAAGGGTTTTTGGTGAAGTGTATCGTGACGATCAGGGTGATGAGGGGAATCCAATGGGGTAAGGCCCAAATAAGGGTGTTGGAAAGGTAGAAGAGGGCGAAGAGAAAAAAAAATTTCTAAAAAATGATAGGTATGAATGTGATAAGGGAGAAGAGAGGAATCCAACAGGATAGGGCTCAAATAATGGTGCCAATAGGATCCAAACTTCTTCTTTTTTTACTACTGTGGAGTTATACTCTGATATGAAGAATATTGCAGTGTTGAAATGCCCAAATTCTTAACAGGAAGAAATGTGTAGTAATTTCGCAACCCGAATGTAGGAGGAACAATTGTGTGGCAATAGATCTTGTCTGTTCTGTTTTCGTTTCCTTCCCAATGGTTAGGGTATGTAGGGTTTCTATAGATAAGGGTTTTCCCTATGTTATAGCTTTCTGATATACGTGCGGGGTCCAACAGTAGTACTCCGTCCAATCTCTCAGGGCACCAGCTAAGGAGGTTATATCGTGCCCTTAGTCGTACTACCTGACTACCCATGTGCTAGAGAGTATATTCTCGAGTGTTGTTCTCAGTAGCACTATAGTAGTTAGGCGATCAATCGGTTTATCTATGGAGGGCTTCAGGATATCTAGGTCGATCCATATACAGGTGTTGTCTGATGCACTACCACTCGAAGGGTTACCAACAGGGGTTATAAGGGTGGCCAACAAATGTGCGCTTAAGTACCACTTGTATTTATTGCATGTATGAATCCCTGACCACAGTTTTATGCGCATAATGACAGATCTCTATAGATTTAAGACGTCGGAATATGTCTCTACCCTGAAAAAACTTAACCAACAATTTTCTATCAAGGAAAGTGCTCTGATACCACTTGTAGTATTTTGGATATAAAATAGTATGTAGAACATAAATATCTTAGCTAGAAATGGAAGAACAATAATGATATAACCAGAATAATACCAAAATAACACCAGAACGAGCACCTTGATTAATGATAGCAATGTTCACTTGCCTCTTCGAGGGGGAAACCTCTAGCAGAGAAGATCTCTATTACAATAATATCCAAGACAAAAATTCTCATACCCTCTACTCCTATTTATACTAAATCTGTCTATCCAAAAGAACAATCTATAGGAAGATCCTTCTAGAAGCGGAAGATTATATTAGGTCTTCTTACATTTGACTTATTCTTCCTTATTGCTAGGACTTATTAATATTGGCCTTTATTACATGGAAATATATTATTCTACCTATGTGAGGGGTTAGGGATTTTAGGTCCCTAACACATTTATGAGCATGACTTCGATATTTCAAATGAGACCAAGTTAAAGCAGACGTCACATTCAAACTAGAGAAAGGAAAATATCACCATGCATATCCTAATGTATATTTTCCTTTGAATTTATTTTTAAGCATGTGTTGTCATCTTAGGAATAATTGAAAATAAACTATTCACTTCTCTTCTTCTATAGGGGATCCCACCTACTAATTATAATTATCATACTAAATTTTTTTAGTATGCCTTGCAACCATTTGCAAGCTAGATAACTAGTGGTGAGTTTTCAAGTCAAAATCTGGAAACTCCACAAGGTATCCAATTTACTAATTGGCTAGAACTTAGAATTTTTGGTTTTGTTATAAAATCATATTTGTTGATCATTTACTTTCATAAAGATTTTATGATGTGTTATCGCAAAAATATTTATGGAGGGTAGAAAGGGAAAGTATAAAATGGGAAGAGCTAGGATCATCAAGTATTAGCAAAGAAACTATAGGTTCAAGAAACTATAGGTTCAAGAAACTACTACAAAAGTAGTGCAATCAACCTGATCAAATATGCAGCTTGACTGGTCTAGCTTGACTCAAAAATACTAATAACTAGAAAAATAAAAAATAAAATATCATAGAACTGAAAATTGCATATACAATAAAAAATAAATTTAGAAGTATCAAAAGCAACAAGAACATGTAATATCCCCAATAGAATGGGTTGGAATATTATGTCCTTCTATGCAATAAATGTTCTTGATGCTCTAATCTGGTTAACAATTTTTCACAAACAGTTTGCATGCATTCTACTAATAGACATTTTGTTAAACATAATGCATGTAATACAAATACACCAAAAATAGAAGAGACAATAGGTGGTATTTTATTATGAAATAATATTTGTATACAATGATCCAAAGGTTGCTATGGTAGTTGCAATACATCCATGAATAACACATAATAAAATCCAAAAACCTGGAATCATGACGTGGCCCCCTCAACATATGAGATCTAACCCTCCAAGTGCCACAACCTCTCCAAGCAGATCACTACAACCCAAAACTAAAACAAACCCAATATGAAGCTCCAATGAAGATCATGGATGGATCCTCATCCTTGTCTAGCTAGGGTGGATATTGCACCACCAAAACAAGACCAACAATGGGGTTTTTCTAAAACCTAATGAAACAATGGCTCTAAGAGCACCATATAAGAGGTTAGTGAAATTATAATGACAAAGTGAGGCTCTACCCCTCCTTTGCCTTCTAGAATTTTCTCATTTTTTACTAAATCAAATATAACCCTTATTTTCCCTCCAATTTCAATTTAAGATTAAAAGTCACTTTAATAATGTTTAGTAACTTATTAATCTAAAGTTACTCTATTTCCATAATGACACTTCAAAAAAAAATAACATCTCCTAACTAAGTGACATTAAATTACCCCCTTTTTATTCCTTTCTCTCCACTGACAAGCCACGGAAGTCCCTTCTACTACAAAATAGGGAACCCAAAAATGGGGACATGAAAAATCCTCCCTTCCCAAAGATTATTTGCACTCAATCAATGCCATCATTACCTGGAGCTCCATCGACTAATCTAGACTAAAATTGAAAATGACACCAAGATCCCAAGCCAACTTGTAAGAGGTGAAACATCCTCTGCTCAATATGTGGTCTGGTAATGTACTAGCATCTGAGGTCTGTTGAAAATATCCCACAAGTAAGGCCACTTGGTGCTACAACAACTCGATCAACAAACCAAGAAACTACTATGCTAGAGAACTAATCTCATGAAGGAAAAAATTGGCTCTCACCTCTGTGTCAATTGTTGCAGTGTCTCCTACTGAATTCTTGGGGTCCCAAACTATCCTCATAAAGGAACCACCATGTTGATGTTGTGTCGCTCTGATCATAGTTGTCCAACCATCGTGCCCACTTTGCATCCAAAAGATGTAATGAATTAAAGGATCGCATCCACGATCGAGGATCATACCCATCTAATGTATCCCAACTCTAAAAGCATACATCATAGAGTAGTCTATGTGGTCATCAATTGATAGGGAATCCACTATACCTCATCTCTAAGTGTCAAAGGAAAAATTCCTAATACTCAAGCACCCTTGATCTATTGCAAGCATCCAAGCATCATATAAAAAATCCCCCAACATATGGTCATCATCAGGTGTTTCATCCTCACCTTCTGTTGGCATAAATTTCCCCAACATGTTGTCCACAGAGCCCCTAAAAACAAGAACCTCATAGAAGGTAAAGTCACCAGGATCCCACACTACCCTGTAAGACATGAAGCACCCTATACTCATAACATTGGTCTATAAGGTGAAAATACCAGTATCCACCTGACTTCTCTTGATAATCCAGGAAATCATAAGCTGCATAAATTTATCCAACTCCTTGGAAGACCATTCCTCCAAGGATCCACTCCTAAGCCTCCCAAAATTAAATTTTGGAAAGTCAAAAACGATACTCACATCTCTAATAGTAGTTTAACTGTCATGCAATGTAATCCCATAGTCCCAAACTAATCCCAGAAAGGTACCACCATGTTGAATTTTCACTACTATGATCATCACCATCGGACCAACATGCCCATTTTGCATCCTCCTCTCCTAGAACCTGAAGCTAATATCCTCGAAGGGACTGAAGCCACCATCATGAATCCTCTCATGTGAAAGTGTCTCACTAAAGTCTAAGACTACAAGTCCATGGATGGCCTCAATTCTATCATGCCCTATAAATTAAGTCTCAACCTCCTCTTTGTTGACATCCCAAAAATAAAGTGGACCAATAACTATCATGGCTCTGTCGACCATCATCTGAATCAATTTATCACTCAGATGAATTCCTGGATCCCACCCCCAAATAGGAATTCCATCGCTTATAATACCTGCTAACTATTGTTACACCATATTGGTAACCATTGGAGTCAAAATGAGCCAAGTCCTTGGTATGATATCATCTGGTGGAATCCTAGTACTAGGAATCAACTTTGTGCCTGTTGATTTGTTCAGCTCCTTCCAAACTGCACCGGGAAATATACTATCTCGACAATCATCAATGTACTCGAGTAATTTTTGGAGTCTAAATACCTCTTTGGAAAGTAGCCATGTCACCTATTGTGCCTCATACTTATATGAGTACCCATAATTCCCTATCGAAGGTGGATCACACATAGCCCTCATAATCATCTCTCTAAGTGGGGGATCAGGAGATACAAGTGTGCAACCTCCGTAGTGGATAATTACATCCACCAATCTATCATCTAGAATCTTTGTGAAATGAACCAATACAACTTGGATCTATTTTTCTCTAACCATATAGTCCAAACAAAAGAACATTGGCATGGCTATAATATTTCCTATCTCACCCAACTAACTCAGGTGAGTCCTCCACATCCTACCAAATATACTGTTGGAATCAGAAAATGGAACTAGATGCCACTGCCACTGCCTGTAAGAATTGAAGTTGCAGGTGCATTGGTCAACCCCAATGGTATGACCAAGGACTCAAGGTAATATCTAAGACTGATCATGCGGATATCCTGCTCTCTATCCATGCTTTGGTGATATCCAACTCGAATATCGGTCTCTAAGGGATATACCTCTCAATGAGGCTTTCCCATCCACTCATCAATCTTGGGTGAACCAAACTCAATGATATGTATGAAGTCTCCGTCTAGAGGTCACCCAGGGTAAAATATCCCAAAAACCCATTGCATATCATTGTACTTTTTTGTGTGTTGTTGTATCCCACTGCACACCACTGTATCATCATGTACCATATTGTATTGTATATGTGTCACAGTATCAATCACTCTACTAATATCAATTGAACCTATAACTTAGAGTGATGTGTCCACATATGTCCTATACTCAATTCCACAATCAATCGGTGCATATAATTCCTTGTTGGTTGGTCCACAAGGAATTTTCTCAACTACCATCTCTACATCTAATCTTTGAGCCAAAATAAATGGCTCATGGTCCCTGCAATGAAAGACAGACACATGGTCAAAACTCTCTGTGTCCAAAATCTAATCATACACTTGAAACCATGAATGCTCTTTGTGTGGAATCATCGCAAGAGGCTCCTCCCTCTGATGATGAGTGCCACTCATGCTCTCATGTGTCACTACTACCAAAGCTGATGAAGTATCTTCTACTTCCAATGATGAGGAGTGTGTCAGACTAATATGGTAAAAAATCTCCTCAATCTCCCTTTCCTTATCTTCAGTGAACTTAAGAGAAAGGTCCCTATCCATGAACAACTACAAGTAATCCAATTTCATATGTTTTAGTGCTTCTTTGATGATGTGTAATTGAGCACCATTGATCCCATATGAAACTCCTTTTTTTCTCTCCTCCATATAATCCTTCCACATAAGATCTTCAATAAATTTATGAGTACCATCTGCCCTTGTCAACACCTGTACAATCTACTCCTCTTTGACCAATAATTGTCCCTGCAAAACCTGTCAAGGTGCAATCACATCCTCCTCATCATCGGCATCATAAATGAGATATGGTTTTGAATCCTCATCATGTGCAGGTGCTATCTCGCTTGAAAAACCTTCATCATAAGTATCATGTGTAGTGAAATATGTTGGACCCCCAACATCGTCTGATTGGAACAATTCATAATAAGATATTGCATCTTCTTCTTGTGTTGATTCATCAGAGGTATACCCATCCAATACATTAATGTCAGCAGCCTCATTAGATAGTTCTGATGATGTCCCAACTCCCATAGGCTACTATTTGGTCTTCATCTATGTAAACATCCTCCTCATGGCTAGATGCATGCTCCTCCATGATGCAGGAGCATCATTCACTCATCAAGCGAGCCAGCGCGTGGAGCAGGGAAAGACAGCTGGACAAGCCAGCAGACTTCTTTTTTAATTTCACCTTGATGTGGTTGCGCCAAACATTAAATGTATTGATTTGAAGAAGCGCACTTGTATTGTAAATGGACCTTGAGCCTTTAAGCTCTCGTCCTAAGTAGATAGGAAGGCATTTAATAGATTTAATGCTGTTAGATAGGAATTTATTGTAGATTTGATAGCTTCAGATTTCGAGAGGGAAAACGGAATATAGGCACCCTCCTTTGTATCATTTTATTATCATCAAGCATTCAGAAGAGAAGAGCAGAGCAGAGAACTGGTGAAGAACACCCATGTACAGATTGAATTAATAGAAGGAAGTCTTGGATTCGCTTTCATGGTTTGTGTTGTTTCTCTGTGTTGATATTATGCTCATGGATGTTTTCTTTCTGTCATGCATTTGCTTGGGTATGCTGTGTATGTAGTTTCATAGTTGAATTGAAATCTGTGAGAAAGAGGAGAATGAGTTTCAATTGTTTCTCTGTCTGAGCCAGGAGATTCCTGCATAGAGTGCGTTGATGAGGCCAGACAGTCGAGCTCTTATTCTCATCTACCCAGAGTTGAATAGGGTTATTAGAGCCGTGCAGGGGAAGGGCAGGCCAAGGGTGGAGTCTCAGTAGTTTGTCTGAGAAAAGGAAGGCGGGGATTACGGTTGCCGGAAGTGCACAGAGTCCAGAAGATCCAACACTTAGAGAGTGATTAGACGCCGAGCGCAAGGAGTGCGCCAACCTTCAGTTGAAGGAGTGGGAGAAATTAAGCTCAGGAGGGATAGTTCCTTTGTGAACACTGCGGGAATAGACCCAGGTGAGGTTCGAACTGAGAGAAGCTGTGGAGTAGAAGAAATCTCCAAGGCGGAGAATTGACGGTCAGGGATCGCTGTGGAGAATCGTGAAGTCCCGCTGACCGTTAGATCGCGGAGAATTTGTGGGGCAGTTAACCCAGGAGCCATCGCCTATCGGTATATCAGGGTTGCGAGGGCAGGAGTTTCATGCTCGTTGAAATCGCGAGTAGCGATTTCCTGAATTTATCGGAACCGTTGATTTGTCACGGGACAGGTGGCACAAGATTCCGGAAGGTCGGGGTTCGACGTTAGACAAATTCTCGTCGCAAGAAATTTCGACCGATGAAATCGTGATCCCGCGATTCCCGATCGCACGAGAGGGGAAGTGACGTGGCTGAGTGGGACCACGAGGGTTTAGTGGAGTACAGGTAGAGCTGTACCGGAGTTCGAAGGAAGGAAGGTCCTGAAGGCGGAAGGCCCAGGTCCACACGTGCGTCGGAGATCGGCACATCGGACATCGGGGATTGTCAGTCCAATTTGTTGACATCGCGGATAGCGATTTCCCGATAGGGAAATCCCTGATAAGGAAGAAACGTTGACTCTTTGACCATCGGGGTTCGGGATTTTGATTTGCACGAGAAGTGCCAACGAGTTTCGCGATATCGCAAAACCCGATCTCCCGAGAAGCGAAGGGGAGATCGCCGAAGGAGAACTGTGGGTAGTGAGAACTCCCGAGAGGAGTTGGAAGAGTTCTTTGACTCTTCGGGCCTGAGACGAAGAAGGTCCTGGTGGGAGCGGTCGGACCATGAGGGTCATAGACGACCCGCACCAAGTGGTATCAGAGCGAGAAGTCTTTGCTTTCAATAGCAGAGAAGGAGAATACACCATGTCGTCGAGGAGAGAAAGGCAGTCACCTGATCGTGAAGATAGGGACGCTCGAAGAAGGGGTAGGCCAGTAGGAAACCCAGATATGGAGCGACAAATGCGAGATCTCCGAGCAAGGCTTGAGGAGATGGAGACAGCGCAGAGACGCAGAGTCGGCGCTGGAGAGTTCAGTGATTCTGAGGTAGAAGAGGAAGCTGGACATGATGAAGGTGAAGTCACAGCAGAGGATGCTTCAACCGAACAGTTGATCAGAGCCATCGCTAGAATGGGCTCAAAGACCAAGATGGACATTCCCGTTTATGAGGGAAATCTAAATGTAGAAGAGTTGCTGGATTGGATCCGAGCACTAGACACCTACTTCGATTATGAGGATATCGAAGAGGACAAGAAAGTAAGGCACGTTGTTACTAAGTTAAAAGGACATGCAGCCTTATGGTGGGATGAGTTGCAGGCTGATAGGCGCTGCAAAGGAAAATAGAAAATTAAAATCTGGGATCGGATGATCGCTAAGATGAAAGCGAAATTCATCCCCAGAGATTACCAGATCACTTTGTTCAGGAGAATGCAGAACCTGAGACAGAAATTGATGACGGTGAAGGAGTACATCGAGGAGTTTTACAGACTCAACATCCGAGCAGGTCATCGGGAGAGCGATGATGAGAAGGTGGCAAGATACCTGAATGGTTTGAGATATGACATTCAGGACGAGTTAAGCATGCTAATCATCAGGACGGTGGAAGATGCGTACCAGATGGCTCTGAAATCCGAAGAGAAGCTGAGCCGCAAGCAAGGACAGCGAGGGCGAGGCAGGAGTCAGCCCAGAGGCAAGGCAGTTGCCCAAGAAAGAACACAGAAGCCCAAGGAGGAATGGAAAAGGCCTCAAGGAAAGGTTGAAAGAGGCGAAACCTCACAACCAAGGCAGCAATATGCTGAGCCGAGGAGGCAGCATACAGAGCAGGGTGGCGGATATGCTGATGCCAACGCTATTCCTCGTACCCGAGGTAGAGGAAGAGGTCGTGGAGGAATCATCACACGTTTTACATGTGGAAAAGACGGACATAAAGTCGTTGATTGTCCAGACAGGAAGATGGACAGAGGAGAAGCTCACATCACAGAGGCGCAGAGACGTGATGTTGAGGATGAAGACACCGGAAGTGGGAAGTCACTGACGGTACACAAAGTTCTCTTAACACCTGAGAAAGAGGTGGAGGACACAGCTCAGAGAACCAGACTGTTCAGAACGACTTGCAAGACCAAGGGCTGGAAATGCAAGGTCATCGTGGACAGCGGAAGCACTGATAATCTTGTTTCGACCGAGATGGTGGAAAAACTGGAGCTGGAGACGACAGATCACCCAAGTCCATACAAAGTGTCATGGTTGCAAAAAGGACACCAGGTACGTGTTACGAAACAATGCTTAGTTGAATTTAAAATGGGTGAATATAGGGATAAAATTCTGTGTGATGTCATTCCCATGGATGTCTGTCATGTATTATTGGGTAGACCATGGCAGTATGACCGAAATGTTATTCATGATGGGAGAATGAACACATACACCTTGGAGAAGGATGGGAAAACACACACATTGCTTCCGATAAAAGATAAAGAAGTGAAGCCGGAAGTAAGTAGTACCATACTTCTCATGAGTGGGAAGGAGCTTCTCACAGAGATGGAGAAGGACGAAGATCCACAGTTCTTTGTTGTCAGGAAGCTGAGAATTGTTCTGACAAGCACAAGAGTGGACGACTTGCCAGATGAGATTCAGGAACTGCTGGGAGAGTTCGTTGATATCATCGTGGACAAACTACCTCGTTCGTTGCCACCGATGCGGAGTGTGAGTCATCACATTGACCTCATACCCGGAGCAAGTTTACAGAATAAGGCAACGTATATATTGACACCTCAGGAGAACAAGGAAGTCAAAAGGCAGGTTCAGGATCTGCTGGACAAGGGACTGGTCAGAGAGAGTCTCAGTCTGTGTGTTGTTCCGACAGTACTAAGTCCGAAGAAGGATGGAGGCTGGAGAATGTGTACAGACTCCAGAGCGATTAATAAAATCACCATCAGATACAGGTTTCCACTGCCGAGAATGGATGATCTGATGGATTGCCTGAGTGGGGCAAATTATTTTTCGAAGATTGATCTCAAGAGCGGATATCATCAGATTCGCATGAGAGAGGGAGATGAATGGAAAACAGCGTTCAAGACAAACGAAGGTTTGTATGAATGGTTGGTCATGCAGTTTGGATTGACAAACGCGCTGAGCACATTCATGAGGCTGATGAATGAAGTCCTGAGGGAATTCATTGGCAAATTTGTGGTCGTGTATCTGGACGATATACTGATTTTCAGTAAGACCAGGGCAGAACACTTGAGACATTTGGCTATCGTGATGAGAAGATTGCAGCAGGAGAAGCTGTTGATAAACATGAAGAAGTGCTCCTTCATGCAGACAGAGCTCATATATCTAGGCTTTGTTATTTCAGAAAATGAGTTGAAAATGGATCCTGAGAAGGTGGAAGTAATAAAGAATTGGCCATCACCGAGAAATGTTTTCGAGGTGAGAAGTTTCCATGGATTAGCTAGTTTCTACAGGAAATTCATTCAGAATTTTAGTGGAATTAGTGCAGCAATGATGGACACAGTGAAGAAGTGACATAAAGTTTTTCATTGGACAGCAGAGGCTGAGAGAAGCTTCAATCTGTTGAAGCGAAAGATCACAGAGCAACCAATTCTGGTGTTGCCTGATTTTCAGAAGACATTTCAGGTGAAATTTGATACCAGTGGGTATGTCGTAGGAGGGGTCTTGAGTCAGGATGACAGACCAGTGGCATATTTCAGCGAGAAACTGGATGATGCAAAGCTGAAATACTCCACATATGACAAAGAGTTCTATGCCATCATACAGGCATTGAAAAAGTGGAGGCATTACTTGATACCCAGGGAATTTGTATTATACAGCGACAATCATGCATTGCAGTTCGTGAGTCAACAGGATAAGTTGAACCAGAAGCATGCAAAATGGGTAGAGTACATGCAAAATTCCACGTTTGTTATAAAGCACATTTCAGGAACTGCTAACAAAGTGGTTGATGCTTTGAGCAGGAAATGTTTGTTGTTGCAGGAGTTCAGAGTCAAGACCTTGGGTTTTGAAAATCTGAAAGATATGTATGCAGGTGATGCAGATTTCGGAGAAGCATACGAAGCAGCTGAGAATCCAGTTCTCAGGGATCGGAGTCCGTGGCTGGAATATATAATCCAGGAAGGATTGTTGTTCAGAGGTAATCAGCTGTGCATTCCAATTTGCTCCATGAGGGAGAACTTGGTGAAGGAAAAGCATAGTGGTGGATTAGCAGGTCATTTTGGACATGACAAAACATTCGTGAAGCTAAGCGAATCGTATTTCTGGCTGGGGATGGGCACCGATGTCAAACGGTTTGTTGACAGATGCAGGATATGTCAACATGCAAAGGGCCGAAAGCAGAATGTTGGGTTATATCAGCCATTGCCCATACCGGAGAGGCCATGGGAGGCAATCAGTATGGATTTTGTTTTGGGTTTGTCGAGGACTCAGCGAGGAGTTGATTCCATCTTCGTGGTGGTAGACAGGTTCTCGAAGATGGCACATTTTATCCCGTGTCATAAGACCAGCGATGTGACGCACATCGCGAACTTGTTTTTTAAAGAAATCGTCAGACTGCATGGGTTTCTGAGAAGCATAGTCTCGGACAGGGATACCAAGTTCATAGGTCATTTTTGGAGGACGCTATGGAAGAAGCTAGGAACTAGTTTAGCATTTAGTTTGGCTTACCATCCGCAGACAGACGGACAGACCGAGGTGGTCAACAAAAGTCTAGGAGACTTACTGAGAGGCTTAGTGACAGAACACCACAGCAGTTGGGACCAGATATTACCACAGGCAGAGTTTGCGTACAACGATTCGGTGAATCAGAGTACAGGCAAAAGTCCATTCCAGATTTTGTATGGAACACAGCCAAGGGGAGTTTCTGAGCTCAGGGAGTCAGGCAGGCTGAAACTAGCAGCGCGAGCGCAGAAGAGTTCGCCGAGGCGATGAGGGAACTTCACACAAAGGTGAAGCAGCGACTGATGAAGTCCAATCAAGCGTATAAGCGCAGAGCCGATCAGCGGAAGAGACAACTTCAGTTCGAAGTTGGTGATATGATCCTAGCGCACTTGAGGAAAGAAAGGTTCCCGAGGGGAACATATAATAAACTCAAGATGAAGAAAATCGGACCGTGCAGAGTCCTGAGAAAATTTGGGGAGAATGCATATGAAATTGATTTGCCAGAGGGCATCGGGATATCTCTCATTTTTAACATTTTGGATTTATACCCCTACAGAGTTGGAGAAGCAGGTACTGGGACTGATGAACCAGTGGTCCAGTGGCAGAAACAATTACCAGTTGCACAGAATCCCCAGATGGAGTGCATACTGGATAAACGAGTGGGCAGAAAGACCAGAAGAAAGCAGTATTTTGAATACCTAGTGAAATGGAAGAATCACCCAGTGGAAGATGCCAGCTGGGAAACAGAAGCAGTTATACAGGAGCATGGGCAGACCGTGCAGGAGCTCATGGACAGGAGCCCATGAAATCTTTCGAGCCGAGGAGTATGATGCAGGAGCATTATTCACTCATCAAGCGAGCCAACGCGTGGAGTAGGGAAAGACAGCTGGATAAGCCAGCAGACTTCTTTTTGAATTTCACCTTGATGTGGTTGCGCCAAACATTAAATGTATTGATTTGAAGAAGCGCACTTGTATTGTAAATGGACCTTGAGCCTTTAAGCTCTCGTCCTAAGTAGATAGGAAGGCATTTAATAGATTTAATGTTGTTAGATAGGAATTTATTGTAGATTTGATAGCTTCAGATTTCGAGAGGGCAAACGGAATATAGGCACCCTCCTTTGTATCATTGTATTATCATCAAGCATTCAGAAGAGAAGAGTAGAGCAGAGAACTGGTGAAGAACACCCATGTACAGATTGAATTAATAGAAGGAAGTCTTGGATTCGCTTTCATGGTTTGTGTTGTTTCTTTGTGTTGATATTATGCTCATGGATGTTTGCTTTCTGTCATGCATTTGCTTGGATATGTTGTGTATGTAGTTTCATAGTTGAATTGAAATCTGTGAGAAAGAGGAGAATGAGTTTCAATTGTTTCTCTGTCTGAGCCAGGAGATTCCTGCATAGAGTGCAGTGGAATTCATCCGCATAGAGTGCGTTGATAAGGCCAGACAATCGAGCTCTTATTCTCATCTACCCAGAGTTGAATAGGGTTATTAGAGCCATGCAGGGGAAGTGCAGGCCAAGGGTGGAGTCTCAGTAGTTTGTCTGAGATAAGGAAGGCGGGGATTACGGTTGCCGGAAGTGCACAGAGTCCAGAAGATCCAACACTTAGAGAGTGATTGGACGCCGAGCGCAAGGAGTGCACCAACCTTCAGTTGAAGGAGTGGGAGAAATTAAGCTCAGGAGGGATAGTTCGTTTGTGAACACTGCGGGAACAGACCCAGGTGAGGTTCGAACTAAGAGAAGCTGTGGAGCAGAAGAAATCTCCAAGGCGGAGAATTGACGGTCAGGGATCGCTGTGGAGAATCGCGAAGTCCCACTGACCGTTAGATCGCGGAGAAGTTGTGGGGCAGTTAACCCAAGAGCCATCGCCTATCGGTATATCGGGGTTGTGAGGGCAGGAGTTTCATGCTCGTTGAAATCGCGATAAGCGATTTCCCGAATTTATCGGAACCGTTGATTTGTCACGGGACAGGTGGCACGAGATTCCGGAAGGTCGGGGTTCGGCTTTCGGCAAATTCTCGTCGCAAGAAATTTCGACCGATGAAATCGCGATCCCGCGATTCCCGATCGCACGAGAGGGGACGTGACATGGCTGAGTGGGACCATGAGGGTTTAGTGGAGTACAGGTAGAGCTGTACCGGAGTTCGAAGGAAGGAAAGTCCTGAAGGCAGAAGGCCCAGGTCCACACGTGCGTCGGAGATCGGCACATCGGACATCGGGGATTGTCAGTCCAATTTGTTGACATCGCGGATAGCGATTTCCCGATAGGGAAATCCCCGATAAGGAAGAAACGTTGACCCTTTGACCATCGGGGTTCGGGATTTTGATTTGCACGAGAAGTGCCAACGAGTTTCGCGATATCGCGAAACCCGATCTCCCGAGAAGCGAAGGGGAGATCGCCGAAGGAGAACTGTGGGTAGTGATAACTCCCGAGAGGAGTTGGAAGATTTCTTTGACTCTTCGGGCCTGAGACGAAGAAGGTCCTGGTGGGAGCGGTCGGACCGTGAGGGTCATAGACGACCCGCACCACTCCACCTGTCTTTCATACTCTTTTCTCTTTAATTTCTTCCATGTGATTTTAAAGGAATCCTCATCCACCTTCAAGGGAAAGTATCTGTACTTGAGGGTGAAATAGTCTTTAAATGGAAAAGTTGTGTGGATATCCTCCCTCAATGCTAGATACTTTCGGTAGTGGTAAGACATGTTTTTAATTGTTGTTAGTGTCCTCAGGATATCAAAAACAGGCTCTAGATCTTCCTCTGAATATTCCTCCATCTAGCTTAACCACCTGAGTGAAAAACCTATTCCCATCCTTTTTTACACCTGTATGTACATAATCTAATTTCCTTCCCACTGATTTTCCTTCACCTATAAATCGCACAACTTTTTCCAGAAAAACCCTGAAAATTTGTCGAAATTAAAATGTCGATAACTTTACTTCCTGGATTGCGTTTCGATCGATTGTTTTTTTGAAATTGGGTATTTTTCTTGGAGGAATTCAAATATCCAATTTTCTTTACCAAATTATACTCATAAAGTTCCATATATGAGCTTGAAGTGTGCCTCCCTCTTTTTTCCCAAAAACAACTATGCAAAAAGTCCCCAAAATATTTTCCCTTCTATGGACAAGGAAAGTGCTCTAATGCAATCACAAGATGGAAATATCACCAGATATGATACCACTATAATATCCCTAATAGAATGGGTTGGAATATTATGTCCTTCTATGCAATAAATGTTCTTGGTACTCTAATCTAGTTGACAAATGTTCACAAATAATTTGCATGCATTCTACTAATAGACATTTTGTCAAACATATTGTGTGTAATACAAATACTCCAGAAATAGAAGAGACAATAGGTGGTATTTTATTATGAAATAAGATATTAATATAATGATCCAAAGGCTACTATGGCAGCTGCAATACATCCATGGAGAACACACAATACAATCCAAAACCTGTAATCATGTTGTGGCCCCCTCAACATATGATATCCAACCCTCCAAGTGCCACCACCTCTCCAAGAAAATCACTACAACCCAAAAATGAAACAAACCCAAGATGAAACTCCAATGAAGATCCTGGATGGATCTTCCTCCTTGTATAGCTAAGGTGGATATTGCACCATCGGAACAAGACCAACAATGGAAGGTTTTTGATAAACCCTAAAGAAACAATGGCTCCAAGAGCACCATACAAGAGGTTAATCAAATCATAATGCCAAAGTGAGGGTCTACCCCTCATTTTATCCTTTCTCCATGCCTTCTAGAATTTTCTATTTTTTTACTAAATCAAATATAACCTTTATTTTTCTTCCAATTTTCACTTTAAGATTAAAAGTCACTTTAATAATGGTTAAGTAACTTATTAATATAAGTTTTTTTATTTCCATAATGTCACTTTAAAAAACATAACATCTCCTAACTAAGTGAAATAAATGACCCCCTTTTTACTCCTTTCTCTCCACTGCAAGCCACGGAAGTCCCTTCTTACAAAAAGGGGAACCCAAAAATGGGGACATGACAAAATGTTTCAACAAAAGATAAAGCATACAATTTAAAATGAGAAAAAAAAGAGAAAAATCATAAACTACTAACCTTGCTAAATTCTTATATTTATATATTTTTAATTCTTTTATTTGTGTACAAGAGAAGGAAAAAGCATCAACTTGATACTTATGAGGGATGACATTTGGCATAGAGGAATGGATCATCCATTTTACATGTAGGTTTCATGATTTGAAAGTCATAAAGTAAGGGATACAACAAATGGAACAGCAAAATGTTTGAAAAATTAGGTCTTGCTCTGGTTCGAAGTGAAATCAAGAAATGTAGAACAAACTTAGACAATCTATCTAAAAGAGCGATGAACCTGCACTTAAAAATCGTGGGTACCATTCGCCCTGAACTCTGGATCATAGTAGAAGCAATCGCTGCATTAAAAGTCACCAAAGAAGACCGTGAGACATGCGCAAAACAACAGAAGAAGCTCAACCATCTACTGGAAACAAAGAACAGAACCAACATTGAAAACAAAGACGAAAAGAAGAAGATTATCAACATATCGTCGTACAAATTAAAAGAAATTGAATTGAGTGTTCTTAGAAAAGGTCTGAACTTCGCTATCTCTCCCACGTCTATCCATGTAGATAACATCATCTGTTGCGTTGAAGACAGCTTAAAAACCCTAAAAGGCGAAGACAAGGAACAAATTAGACAAGACTGCGCATTTATTCTCAGAAGAGCGAAACCTCCATAGAGAAACATCAGTAAATAAGAACGCCTTTCCCTTAAGAACCTTAGAAACAACCCCAACTTGGAAATATTATGAATTGACAAAGGCAGAGCCACTGTAGTAATGAATAGTGATGATTACAACAAGAAAATGATTGAACATCTCACCCTAAGTGGAAGCTATAAGAATCTCTCAAGCAACCCAATTGAGAGAATTATAAGAGAAGTCAAGAAGGTAATCAAAGAATCTAGCCTTGATGAAAGAACCAAGAAACAACTACTACCTAGCAATGAGATAACCCCTAGGATCTATGGTCTACCTAAAATCCATAAAGAAGGAATACCTCTTAGACCCATCGTAAATACAATTAGCTCTCCCACTTATGAGTTAGCCAAACATGTAACTAAAACCCTTTCCCCCTTAGTTGTCCATACAGAATCCTTCATCAAAGACTCAAGTTATTTTGTTAATATCATCAAGAACGAGAAAGTAAAACCTGAAGACACCCTCATCAACTTTTATGTTGTCTCCTTGTTCACCAAAACCCCTCTTGGCGAAGCCACCCAAATTATCAAAGAAGTGACTGGCCCCCAAACAACAAAGCTAGTTGAAGTATGTCTTTGTTCCACTGTCTTTAGCTACCAAGGAGAATTTTATGAACAAACAAGAGGGATAGCAATGGGATCCCCACTTTCTCCCATTGTCGCAAATATTTTTATGGAGAATTTTGAGAAGAAAGCTCTGGATACTCACCCCCTAAAACCATTAAGATGGAAACGATTCGTAGATGATACTAACGTATTATGGCCCCGTGGGAAAGACGAACTAGAAAAATTCTTGAAACATATAAATAATCTTTCAAAAGATATCAATTTCACAATGGAACTAGGGGATAACGACATCATTTCATTCCTAAATGTGTCAATCAACAGAAAAGAGGATGGGAACCTAGGACATGCAGTCTACAGGAAGAAAACCCACACAGAAAACTACCTTCACGCAAGCTCTCATCACCACTCGAATCAGAAAAGAGGAGTTCTTAACACCCTAGCCACGAGGGATATCAGGATCGTTGATGAAGAACACCTAGAACAAGAAAAATATCACCTATCTAAAGTCTTTAGAAGCATAGGTTACAAAAACAAGGACATCAAAACTGCAACAAGTAAATCCCTAGAAAGAACTGATAGTGTAACCTGAAACCCCAACAACCATTCCTCTAGTAAAAAATATTACCTTCCTTACATTCAGGGAATCACTGAAAAAATTTCCAAAGTACTAAAAAAGAAGATCATGACCGCTTCCAGTCCATCAGAAACCATCAAACAGAAAATGAGATATGTCAAAGATAACACTGACCAATGTCAATACAAAGGAGTCTACAAGGTGGAATTCTCTTGTGGCAGATGTTACATTGGAGAAACAGGTCGTTCCTTTGCTAACAGGACAAAAGAGCATGGAGCTAACATCAAGAATGAGTGAACCCACACCTCAACATCAGCAGAACACTCCCTCACTACAAACACAATGTGTGTTTAGAGAACACCAAAATCTTGGCAAAAGAAGACCACTTTCTCAAACGTCAAAGTAGAGAAGCAATGGATATTATCAGGCACCCCAACAACCTGAATAGGGACGGAGGGCTAGATATTAGCAAGAATTGGCTTCCTCTAATAAGAAACAGGTAAAATCTTAACAATTTCACCCCCAACCTTTTCATCCTTAGGTTTTCTACCTCACCCTTAAAAATTAAAAATTAATTTTCATTCTAGGTTTCCCTACGCACCTTATTATCTTTTAGGACTAAACTAAAACATTACCTTTCTAGATCTCCCTTCTAACCCTAGCAATCATTGTTTATTTATTATCATCTAGAACTTTATTATTAATATTACCACTATTATTATTAAGTCTATACTACTATCATCATCATTTATTAACCTCAATTTATAGGTTATTAATATCATTATTAATACTTATAGGTTATTAATGATAAATTATTACTATTACTTTTAGGTTATTATTACCATTAATACCATTAATATCATTAACACCATTATTAATAATGCTATTATTATTAGGTTATTTATTACGACCAATAGTACTATTATTAACACCATTATTGTCAGTCGCATATCACCTTTAATAATAATACTACTACTATTATAATTAGGTTATAATTATTACGTAAGTATTATTAATTATTAATTAATTATTACTTTTAGTTCTTTCTCCTTTCAATTAAATTTTTGTTGTAGCCTTAGTCGACCTCCTATGTTTCTCTCATCTCTCTTTTTAATAATTAATATTTATAGTTGTGCCTCTTCTCTTCTTAAAACCCGATCTTTGTGTCATGAAGATGGATCATGTTTTGGATATGAAACATCGGCATACAACAAATAATAATGTGGATATTATGATTCCATTTGAAGAAAACTTGCACCTCAAAAATCTCAATTAAGGGATACTCACTGAATTGTCGACCAATATATGCACATGGTGAGGGAAAAGGACCAATAAAAACCCAAAAGAAATGCTTACTATCCTACAAGACTTTCCAACCAACAAGATGAGATTTATACCTTATATTGAAGGAACTATCGTGATCAAGGATCCTAGATTTATGGTTTGGAAGCTGAAAATCAAGTATAGAGTACGCAGACTCATCAAACATCCCAAAATCATATGTTGTGATCTTCCCATCGTGAAAAGGGTCATCATATTCCAAGGAAGAATATAAGGGATTTAAAACATATGAAGTTCCCTAAAATCATCATTATTACCAAAGGAAAGTATGCACAAAAGAGATGTATGTGCATCAATGTCAAGATCTTCAAACTCTTTCGATCAAAATAATGGATTTTGAAAAGCATGATATTTTTCAAGAGTTTGATCGAATTCATGAGAGTCTTCAACAAGAGATTCATCATGAATATCATTAAAATTGAAAGGAGCTTCATCAACTAAATGTGACCATTCATTAATAATATCATTATATAAAAAATTGTCGTAGAGGGGATTGAAGAGGTCGGAACCAACTTTTTTTGCATAGTCATCTTCAATGTTATATGCACATTGATAAGATATTTGAGGTAAACCATGATCTTGGGACTAGGTATGTTTATTAGTCTCGACAATGGAGACATTTGGAATGTGAGGGATGGGTTGATTGTTAAGAATCATGATATTCTCATGATCATCTTCACATTCGAACTATTGATCACAGATGGTAAAAGTATCATAATTAGGCCTCAGGTGAGAGGGGTCGAAGGACATCTCAAGATGAACATGCTTTGAAAATCAAAATTCGAGGGAGAACATGTGATTTTGTAAATCTTGGATGACAGACGTTAAGGATGACAAATATTCATGCAAATTACAACCACCAAATGAGAAACATGTTCTATGCATTTTTTCTTCAAAGACAAGGCAAGTAACTAAGGCTAGTTCAAGGTTTTGAACATTCTTATCATCCAACCTCCAATGGTAAAGAGGAGGTAACAGATCACAATAATGCAAGAGGGAATCCATATTAGTTGGGTGAATTGACAAAGGAATGTGATTGTACAACTTGATAAACTTAAGGTTAAAATCTCGAATAGTTTTAGTCTCCTTGATGAGAAATTGATTAAATATCTTAAGATGCTCATATGGGTTATCAAAATTTCCAAAGGTTGAGGTAAGCCAATAAGAAAGTTCAAGCCACATGGAGATACATTGATCAGGTAGATTGGAAAGCAGAGATGTAGCATTACCCTGAAGGGAATTTTTAAACAAGAATATGCAATTGTCATTCTCATTAACTTTAAGGATGGTGAAAGCATTTGTAAACGCAAGAATATGTTCTTCTATTGTGACAGTCCCATCACCATAAAGTAAAGGAAATTGTTCCTTGAATTTATAAGGCAAAGGATTAACCAGGTAAGTGAGCTTCAAAGGGGTAGGTGCAAGCCACGGGTAATTGTTCAGATCTTCCTCAAATTTGAATATTCCATTTTCACGGATGACCTTCCTAGGATTAGTAGCCAATATAGAGGGGTTACATCCACCATACATGGTTCTAATTAGCTGAGAAATAAAATTTTGGCTAGAAATAAACATCTTACCTTTCATAGATGAAGAGGGTAAAGAAAAGGTGTGAAAGAGTTATGCAAGTATGAGGCATAAAAGATTTTAGATCGAATGTTTTTCCTTATTATTTCTAGTAAAGGATTAAATTTGGGTAATGGGTCTTTCGTTATTCAAAAAGAATGAAATTGAATGGTCATAAGACATGAAATTACTGTGTTGGCCTATTTCGAGCTTGTATTTGTTGGCCTCCCACTGTTCCCTAATTTGAACATCTCCAACAATAACTTCCCAAGAACGATGAAGTTCTTCACGATTGTGAGCATTTTGTAAAATTAATTGAAACAAGGTTAAATAAATACTACTCTGATCTTGTAAACCATCTTCAATATTAGGTTGACGAAAAATAGGCAAAGTCATTAAATCATAGAATAAAAGAAATGATATACAGAAAATAAAATAAAGAACCGAAGAACTACAACCATATTCATATGTATGGTCGCCAAATAAATGTTGATGAAAAAGAATGGATGTCCTTATACCAACATTTTTTAATCTCACAAGGCTAAGGTGAGATAGGCAGGATTATCACCCTATGTTTATAGCCTAATCAAAAACTTCAATCAGCTCTCAAGAAATGTGTACTTGGACTTGATGATAATTTTATATTTGAGTGTTTCATTAAAATAAAATAAAATTATGTTGTGATGTGATTATAAACAAATTTATAAAAGATAATTTTAAAGAGAACAACTTTGTAATGACATTATACAATATATCCAAAATTGAGACTTAGAAGATGATTTTATTGATTTCAATTCCAAATTACAATAGAATCTCTCTTTACAAACCCCTGTGAGAGTAAGGACCAAAGTTAAACTTAGAAGTCTATGGTGGAATTTTTTGTCACACAAAGACAACTGATATATTCAAAGAAAATACCAAGACTAGAAAAAAATTGGATCAACCAAGCCACAAAATGCATCATTGTCACTGACTCTGCAAAATAATTCTAATCAACACTGAAAACCAATTCAGAAATCAAATTACAATTAACAGACTATCAATAAAAATGAATGACCTTTTGAAGCATGTCAAATATATATGATTCTTAGTCCTTCTTCTTTCCACCTCCAGTAAAACCCTGCTATCAACAAGAGGATTCATCTCTATGTAATTCAAAAATGAATGAATAATTAATGAAATCTCACTTCATAGCAAGAGGAAACCTTTATCAGAAATGCCTCTCTATTTTCTCCTTCTCTTGTCATTTTTTTCATCCTCTTTTATTCTTCAATGGGGTTGTTCAAGTGGTTCAACTAGCTTTTAGTTAGAAGACTAAATAATTTTAGTTAAGTAGGACAAATTTATTAAATAATTATAAAGGATAGTAAATAATAATTAATATGTGGGTACCCCCTATGTATCTCTTATTTGTTTAATTTTCAATATTCGCATGTTCCTCCATATTTTAAATATGCCTACCATGCCATCTCATCCTTATAGAACACATATATAGCCAAAACCCCATAATAGATATGTTATAAATACACTTGTGCTTCCCAAAATATCATCATCATTCAAAAAATAGATCAATTTGTTTGTTGTCCCAAAAAACAATAAGTGTAAATGTGTCCAACAGTCCAACCGAAAATAAAAGTACTACTACAACATAATTTAGAAATTGTATTTTTTATGAGATGTTGCTATCGCCTTCTCATTACCTTCCGATGAAGCTACCATTTGCATTTGTAAATATTCCTTAGAAGGTTTCATATCTTCATTTGTGGACACTTTAGGATGCATATCATTGAAGGTGATCTTTCTCACTTCATCATTAGGTTTTAGGGGAAGAGACTTAATTGTGTAGGAGGAGGCATCTGAGGAATCTGAGCTAATTGAGAGTGTAGGTCACTTTCCTCTTCTTGGCTCAGGATCTATAGTTAAAGCTTTAAATTTCTTAGGAATATGAGTAAAGTGAACTTGTGATGTCACTGAAGCAATTTGTTGGACTAGATTCTCAGGATGAAGTGGTGGAGGTAATGGAAATGAGACTATGGGCCAACCATTGAAACAAGGTGGAGAATTGGGAATCACAGGATTCCATCCATCATTGGGTTGAGGCTTAGGCTAGATGCATGGATACATGTGGTTGAATGGGAATAACAAAAATGTTGGGGTGAGATTTCAATGGAGGTCTGAAAGGTGGTGGAGGAGGTTGAAAGTGTCCTTGTCCAACCAAGTTTAGGAAATCGGTTTGCAAGAGTTGTTTGAACTCCTCAGAATCAGCAACGAAGTGGATAGAAATACTTATCCTTTTGTTTCTACCCCTTTTCCAATCAATTTTGTTCCCTCTGTTCCAATTTCATCTATTTCCCATTTTATCTTCCTCTCTTATAACTTCCTCTATTTAAGAAACTCATCTATATAATCATAAAATTAAGTTAGCATATGCAACTTATAGCTAGTGAAAACATCAAATATTATCTTGTATAACATACAATTTAATGATGGCTCTGAGATAACCAACAGTCAAGCATGCAATCAGCAAAGGGAGATTCAAGGAAAAAAAAGGGAACAATCAAGGAATAATATTGTAATGTCCTTTGTCATTATACATCTTTTCAAAACAAAATATCCCTTATAATTCCATAAACTTATAAATAATTATAATATGGGAGAGGAAATGAATTTGGGAGAGATGAAGGGATTTTTAAAATACAAAAAAATGAAAGGAATGTATGGTAATGTTCTCGGTCCATTAATTCCGCTTGAAAACTTATGTACTCATAGACTTTTGTTTACGATCTTTTTAGACTCCTTCCACGTAATCATCAAACTAACTGTATATGCCAAACTACTAGCAAATTGTTTCTTCTAAAACCATTTTCTACTTATACCACAGGGGGGGGGGAGTAAAAATTAAAATGATACATGGTTTGGGACTTCATGGAATAATGCCTTGAAAGTGGAACCATGAGGGGGTTTGATCCTGTGTATATTGAAGAAAATAAGCATAAGAATTTTCTTAAAAATGAAACACTTTAGATATTCTCAAATCAATGTAGGATATAAGGTATCATACTTCATGAACAAGAATGATGTCAAACCATTGTCGCATATTTCCACTTGATGAATAAATATAGTCTTTCCAAATTAGATCCAATACTCAAACTCATCACCAAATACTGGTTCAAAATCAACAGTGTTTTATACCAACATCAACCTATTTAAAAAAAAAAAAACAAGGCATCGAATCCATTAGCAAATAAACAGAGTCTTCCACATAGCTAAAATTCATATGTTTTTCTTAAAAATCATTGAGTGTGAAAGGAAACCAATAAGTATATACCCAAAAAATTTAACAGAGTTTCTTAAATCTTGCATAAAGACACCATACTTTCAAACTCAACAAACAAATGCCTGACCAATAACTTTGTATCAGAAGTCTTTATATGAATAAAAATTCAAAACCTAGTAAACAGGAGTTAACATTATCATTAGAATTGTATGTCAACAAATCTATCAATCATGGGTTCGAAACTTGGATGGAACAAGTTTGTAAATAAGCTATTAAGTTGGGGTTTTGAACCCATTACCAGTCCTGGAAAAAGAAGACCCAAAATACATATAATTTTGCAATAAAATTCGATAGGACTTAAATTCAGGTATAAAATCAAATAGCAGTGTCCAAAATGATCTCCTCTCTATAACAACCTATTGAGCTCTCAACACACCCTAAAAAGCCTCTACCATTTTTTACTTTTTGGGTACCACTTAATCTTTTGGTATTGTCTAATTCGGAATGATGTTGTTTTCACTTATCATTGTTTTATGCTTTTTTCCTTGATTCCTTAAAAGGTTTCCTCGAACATGTCAAAACCATCATGACTTAAAGGGATTAAATTTTGATTAAATAATCAACCACTAAATCGTTTTACCCGACGCGTCCAAAATTCGGCACCCAGAAGAATCAGAGATGAAAGAAAATCATCTCAGAAAGCTAAGGACGTCGATCGCCGATTTTAGTCGCCGTCGGTAAAAGGGGAGTTGTTCTTTTGAGATAAGCATTGAACAAGAAATTTTTCGGTGACCGATTTCATTCGACATCGGTGAAACGTGAAAGGAAGTAATTGTTTACCCGGAAATAAAGAAATCATTGACGGCCTATATTGTCGCCATCTCCGGAACAACCTTCAACTAGGGTGCTATCATCTCCAAACAGTTTAGCACCTGCATTCTATAGGCTTAGCAGTCGAAGGAAGGGGAAACTCATGCCTTCTACATGGCATCTTATATACTGGATGTCGTCTGTGCAAGAAACGCCTTCATCGGGATGAACCTGAGCTGGCGCGCATCCGATCTCCCAGTCCATGTCTACTTTGGCATTCTATGGGAGAACAGGTATAAAATATCCTACTCTCTCATTTGCGATCAATTTATCGCACCTATTCATTTTTTACTATTCAAGAAATAGTGCCTAAGGCTCTCTGATGCGGCCAAAAAAGTTATATCGAAAGTTGGTCACTGGTACCTAGATGAGCGCAAAACCTACATTAGGGTTTTTGGCATCACTGAAGCACCACATTTGCTACCTATATATTTCCCCGACCGACTGGTACTAGGGGAAATATGTTACCAAACTATCTTGCAGGGCTACAATGCCACTTTGGTGAAGGATAAGAAGTGAGCATTCATCCCCTATGGGTTTCATATCGGCTTCTACCAGGTTAAAGACACTGCGTAGGCCAAGCAAGAGGGATTAAGTCAATGGGAATTTTGGTTCCAAATAGGACATTTTTGCAAGCATGGCCCCAAGGGTCTGGTCTCGAAACATGCATCACAAGTATCGTCATGTTGGCCTTATTCCCACGACCGGTTTGAGGATGCAATTTTCACTAAAAGCGCTCAAGACTGGGATGAGGTGGTGGCAAGAAGGGTCGACCCCAGAGTAACGAAGTTCAAGGCCATGAGTTGGGAAGAGAAAATGGCATCCTTGGAGCTAGCAGCCCAAGAAATTCTCAGGTCTAGGGAAGAAAGGGTAACATTTGAATCGGCCAAAATGATAGAAGCTCCCCAGGGAGCCCCTGTACAGAACTGCCATTTTCTCAGAACTCTGGGTGCGCTGGAAAGAGGGATGCTCTTGATCCAACCTGCTCACCAAATGATGGATCTTGCGTCGAATGATCCGGCCCTCTTATCAAGTGTTCCGACCAGTGACCCAGAAGAGAGCCCAGCAAGGGTAGGCGACTCCAAGTTCACAGACCCCGGTAACGTCAATGGGTCAAATAACCATGAATCTACATTGTCGCCAGTCGATTCACCGGCAGTCGCGACAATTCAATCAGGTCCAGGCCGAGTGTCAGTCAAAACAAGTACGCCTAATCCTCTGACTGAGTTCATAAATATATACAGTGATGATGAGAGCCTGGAGGCACCTCAGAAAACCTCTATGCATGTAGAAGAAGAAAAGGGAGCCAAGGAAAAAACACCTCTTGTTCCCGATGTTCAGAGTCGAGAGGACACATGAGAAGGAAAAGGAGCTGAAAGCGACCTAGACACAGAAATGCCCGATGCACCAGAGACCCGAGCAGGTAGTCCCAAGGACAAGTCAGAATTGGATGAGTCAGAAGAAAGGTCCATGCAGAAGGATGTCGGCGATGCCACGGCTAGTATACAAGCAAGTATTGAGCTCCCTCCCGACACATCTATTCCACTTGATACTCAGGTCCCCGATAAACAATGGGAGGAGGTCGGACCTTTGGAGAAAAATAAGGCGCTTCAAGAGTGTGATCTTGAACAAATATATACCACCGGCAGCCTGGGAAACATTCTCACATGGGGCGACCAATAGATACTAGAGCCAATAGATGAGGTAGCAGACATCTATGCAATCTCCTATGATCAAAAGAGGAAGGCCATCCTACAAAGGACTGCTAAGAAGAGAAATATTACCGTGGACGGTTCCATTTTGGTTACCACGGAGGAAAATTTGATCAACACGGCAGATGATCACATGTCTGAACTGATAGGCATGGGAAGAGCCCTCTCTGATGCTGCCCAAGATAGGGCCATGAGGGATGAAAGAGAACTAGCTAATACTCTGAAGGAACTGGAACACTTGCGCCATCTTGTTGAGTATTATAAAAGCGCCACATAGACTATGGCATATTTAAAGAGTGAGTTTTCAGGAATTTACAATGAGTACAAGAAATCAAGAAACCTGTTAACCAAAAATATAATTGAATTCCAGAAGGACATTCTCATAGCCCTCGCAGCATGCAAGGATATGGAACGATGGCATGAAAGAGCGCTGCAAGCGGTGGAAAGACTCGAATACATTGAGGCAGTCCAGCAAGGTTGAGAAAAGGAATAACATGGAATTCGACTGATAGGCAAGAGTAGCCTTGACCGCATGAAGAGATCCACAGAATACTGGACTAAGATGTCCCGGGACCTGTAGCGAGAGATCCAAGAACAATATTCCAAGTGCCAGAAGCACTGGGATAAAATTAATAAAGTAATGAAAGATATCAAGCTCCCCTATTTCGACACCCCCAGTGAGTTTATCGACATAAGAGACGTGCTCAAGGTGTATGCCGAACAAGACTCTCTATGGACCGAAGAGTGCACAAAGGTAGTCGATGTGAGGCTGAGACAGGTGCAACAATTAACGGAACACCCGATCAGAGCTAAAACCATGTTGCAACAACTAAATTCCACCTTAGTAAAGTACCGAGTGCATGCAGCGGACATCAGAGGGATATATGCGGCCCCAATGGAACAACTTCGATTCCCATGGGCCCAGACTTGTGAAGAATTGTTCATAAATTGGTCGGAATACGAAAGGAGTCATCCTTTCAAAGAAATATCTCGGGTGGACTAATCAAGAAACTGTTATGAGATAATTCCATGTGGCAACTTTTGTTTGGTTCAAACTGTACTTAGTCGTTAAACTTTGGTTAAGCTTAATATTATAAATAAAGGCCTCGACCAATTAACAATAGTCGATGGTTTGTTGTAAGAACTATTTTCTTTCTGGCTGTTAAGAATTATTTTGAAGCTTCTATGAATTTAGAAGTCCTTTTGGACCAAAGACGAACTATTTTCATCAGTTGTATGTAATTGGAGTTGGAGAAGAATTACTTCCTTTCATGTTCCATGAATGTTGCAGTAAATGAGTAAGAGCAATTAATTTTGTTGTCAAGTTATCTGGTGCAATGTTTTAATGTTCCTTTCTTTAAATGATGAAAGTAAATCATTGTGATTCTATGTGATGAATGTCTTGGTAGATGAATTATTTTGTTGACCGTGACATTGATTACAGTTGTATTTCTTTCTTTATGTTAAATAGTTTACCTCAGCTATGTGATGAATGTCTCGGTAGATGAATTATTTTGCTTACCTTGATCTTGATCATATATGTGTTTTCTCTCTGTTAAGTAGCTTTCTTAGACGACATTTGGATGCTCTTTCGGTTGAAGTATTATTACTAAGACCCTTTGGCATAGGATTGTTGTCTACATGTTCGAGTAGCGGGTTATCCCAAGCTCAATCCTTTCCCAATGGTTAAAAATTTTGTCCTATCTTAGTCAAGTTGGGTTATATTGGCTTGCATCTCTTGTACCTACCTCACCTAAGAGAAAATACTGAAAAAATTGTCTTAACCGAAGGAAAATCTTTCACCAGAAAACACAAAAGCTCATCGATAATTGCAGAGTCTAATTGGGCCTCGGTGGCGGGTTTGGTTCCTACTGTTGAATTAGGGGATTTAAGCCCCGTCAACAAAATTGGCGCTAGAAGGAGAACCTGAAAATTAATGGTTGAATATGTAAGTTACATGATATTTCAAACAGCCTATAGATTCATAACGGCCCACATGCATGGATATTCATCCAACCGACAACCCACCTTTATCGAGTACTCCCGAAGTGGATAACTCACCCCAGTCCGAGGAAGGACATCTTCACCCTAAAATACCTTACGCCCTCCCTCATGAGGAACTGAACCAGTTCAGAAGGATCACCAGAGCCTACGCCCAACAAATCAATGTGTTTCCCTTCACCCTCATCCTCCCTCGAAGAAAACAACAAAGAAGACTAGTAGTCATCACTCCCGACGAAGTTTTCGTACACTCCATCGAAGACTTAATAGACTTCGCGGTCATTGAAATCAAAGAACCTCTTGACCTCATACCCAAGACGCCAGCTGGCAACATCTTTGAACCTTACGATCTTTCAGAAGAGGAAGATCCTGACTCCGACTCCGAAGAAATGGAAGAGAACAATGATCGATAAGAAGAGAGGGAAGTTCCACTTCAAGACAACCAACCCTGGTTGGTCAGGTACGTCGTGGTTGTCCCTGAACGGGTACACAATCTCCCTCGGCACCCGGAAAAGTTTCTCCCCAAGTATGATCCGAAAACCTCAGGATCGCTCGAAGATCATATCAAGAAGTTCATACTCGCGATCAGGCTTATGAACATTCAACATGAAGATGTGGTATGCAGACTTTTCCCCTACACGTTTGAGAACTCAGCTTCCACTTGGTATTTTAACTTGCTAGTAGGATCCATAACCAGCGGGACTAAGTTCCAAAAGGACTTCCTAGACAAATTTGTTGAAGAAACTACCACGGGAGCCCTTATGGCTGAATTATTTGCAACCACCATGACCCCAAAGGAAAGGGTCAAAGATTTCAATCAAAGATTCACGACTATCCTAAACAAATTCCAACCCGCGGCGAAACTGGCTCAAGAGTTGCAAATTGAGGTTTATGCCAATGCGCTTTCGACTTCTATTTCTATGTTCGTAAAAAGAGTCACCAAGCAAACCCTTGAGGAAAATTTTGAGGAGGCCAAGACGATAGAATTCCAAATGAAAGGATGTAAAGAAATCCAAGCCTCTTTAGTAAAAAGGGAAAGTCATCTCCCGCCCAGGAGAGGACTCCTTCTGACTAGGCCATCGGGGAAACCAGCTGAACAAACTCCTGACAAGGGTGATGTGAATATAGAGGATCTACAATGTATGGTTAAGAAGTTATCAAACGAGATCGTAGACATGAAAAGAAGCGCAGGAGAGGGAAACCAAGGCCAAAATCCCTATCAAGCTTTCTTTAAGAGAAACCAACCTTTCAAAGCAATTGAACCTCCCCCAGCCAACTTAAACATTGACCTAGGAAATGTAGCGTCTGATTCTTTTTGTACTTATCACCAGGAAAATCACTCCGAGAGGGAATTCCCCCAATGGTTTCACGCCATGAATTTGATGGCCAATCGCTTTCTGGACGGAGTCTCCCTGACTGAACAGTCGAACAGGTCAACCATGGATATTGCTAACCAAGAAGAAGTTGACCCGCCAAGAGACACAACCATGTTGATATGGGATCCTGACTTAATCTTGCCTTTGCATGATCTTTTTAAGTCTCTATAACAACCCTCAGAAGTTTCAGTAATGCAGACGCGTAGCACGGGTCAATCCGGCTCGAGAGATATCGATATCACTCGGGCCTCGCTAGTTCAATAAACTCCCGATCGTCCGAAAACATCTCTCGCTCCTGGTAAAAAGCCTATAAGTATTCCTACCCAGGAATCCCCTAAACTGGAGTACAACATAGTACAAGATCTAAAGAAGCTAAAGGCTAATATATCGGTTATGGACATATGTACGATTCCTCAGCAGAAAGACTTTCTATTGCAATCTTTGAGCTCGGTAGCAGACCCGATGACCGGAAATGGGCATAAAAAGAACATATACCAAACAGATCCGGCCAGAAAGACAACCGTAAATACCTACACCAACGATAGGAAGGAAAGACCTTTTGTCCCACCTTTCCTTTTAACATTGAAGTCTTCAACAGGAATCTTCACAACTGTTTGGTGGATTCCGAGGAGTCTTCTAATGTAATGCCAATGGTCGTTTGTAATAAATTAGGAAATGTCCCCCTCAAGAGTGATAATCATGTGATACAACTAGACCAGACCCAGGTTAAGGTCATGGGAGAACTCAAAGATGTGATGATCAGGATAGCGACACACCCTAATTTCGTGCAAGTGATTGACATCATTTTTGTATATATCCCTGAGGCATATGGGATTTTGTTGAGTCGGGATTGGTCTGAGAAGCTAAATGGATATTTCAGTATAGACTGGGCACACCTTTGGCTACCCCTGAAAGGATACAAGAACATGATCAGAACTGATAGGGAGAGATATCTGAAGCACACAGTCACTCACCTCGAAACCCCAAACGAGCCAGCATCTATTGATTTCCCCATATTGGGAAATTATTCCTGTGATTCCCACTTTGGGAACTTTGCTCCTCTCCTATACAATGTTCCACTTACCGAAAGCTCCGAAGTGATTTTTCAAGAGGAAACGTTGATACCGATAGAAGAATCTTTATACTGTCACAACCCCGCCCCAGGACTTGTGGAAAAGGAAATCGGAGAGCAAAACATTGGTGATGGAAAAGAAAGGAGCGACTATTGTCCGCAAATTTGGACCCTCTACTTTGATGGGTCTAAATCACAAGAAGGGTTAGGAGTAGGGTGCATCCTCGTCGATCAGAAGGGTAAACGTCATTTCTTGTCCTGTAGGCTAGAATTTGAATGTACCAATAACACTACTGAATATGAAGCTCTAGTTCAAGGGTTAAAGAAAGCCACAGATCTAAATGTCAAGGAATTGAAAGTTTTTGGAGACTCTGAAATTGTTATTAGACAAGTGAGGAATACTATACATTGCAATTCACCCCATCTCAAGAACTACCAGCAGCAGGTGCATAGGCTAATAGAGCGCTTTGAGGCTTTTAATATCACTTTGGTCCCTAGGGCAAAGAATGTTCTTGTCAATTCCTTAGCCACAGCTGCTTCAAGGTTGTCACCTTTAGAAGATTATGAAGCCTCCTGATTCACTGTAGAGATTCTCTACAAACCATCAGTACCTAATAACGTTTCCAATTGGAAAGTCTTTGAGGGAGATGAACAGATCATAAGTTTCTTGACCAACCAAGACAATTTCAAAGATCTCGCTATTTACGATGAAGAGTTCCAAGAGAAATCGACGAAAAATGAGCCTCGAACAGAACATCATGTGGATAAATTAAAGGCTCACACGATCCCAAAAGGGGTAGCTAATTTAGAAAACCTTTTTGATCTAAAGGAACGATTCAAAGGACCTAAGAACGCAAAGACCGATAGCTCTTGCCCCCTCCATGAAACTTTAAATCTTGGAACCCCAGAAAACCCAAAGCTTGTAAATCTCGGCAAAGATGTATCTAAAGAGGAAAGGAAAACCTACCTCAGGTTGTTCAGACAATACCAGGATGTTTTCGTGTGGTCCTATAAGGATTTGAAAACCTATGATACCTGCATCATTCAACACACCATCCCGTTGAAGCCTGAAGTAAAATCTTTTCGGCAAAATCTTTGAAAGTATCACCCATCCCTAGAACCTCTCATGTATCAGGAATTAAGGAAGCTTCTAGATGCGAAGATAATTTTTCAGGTTAGGCATTCGTCCTGGGTGGAAAATCTTGCTCCAGTAAGGAAAAAGTCGGGAGAAATCCGACTACGCGTAGATTTTCAGAATCTCAACAAAGCTTCAGAAAAGGACAATTATCTCATCCCGCCGATGAAGCAACTCCTACAAACTGTGTCAGGCTTGGAAATTTTCTCCCTCCTAGATGGTTTCTCAGGATACAACCAAGTGTTGGTCTCAGAGGAAGACCGATTAAAAACCACCTTCCGGGCCAAATGGGGAACCTTTGCTTATAAATGCATGCCTTTTGGCTTGATTAACGCAGGAGAGACCTTTCAAAGGGCAATGGATGTGGCGTTTCGGGGACTTATAGGTAAGTGTGTGGTAGCATATTTAGATGATGTAACGGTATATTCGAGGAATAGAGAGGAACACATCCAACACTTAACTCGGATTTTTGAAAGATGCCGAAAATACGGTATATCACTCAATCCTAAGAAAACTATCTTCAGTGTTGAAAAAGGTAAGTTTTTAGGTCATATTATATCTCAAGCAGGAATTCGCATAGACCCCAAAAGGATTAAAGCCATAGCTCAACTTCTGCTACCCCGTAACAAGAAGGCTATGCAATCCTTTTTCGAGCAAGTCAATTTTGTAAGGAAATTTACTCCCGATTTCGCCAAGATCATCAAACCCTTACAGAAAATGATCCACAAGGATGCCGAATTCAAGTGGAATGATGAACAAAAAAATTCTTTCAACAATATCAAAGCCGTCATATCCCGAGCCCCAGTGCTACGAAGTCTTGATTTCAACAGGGACTTTTCCCTTTACACTTTCGCTTCAGACCATTCATTGGTTGCGGTTTTAACTCAGAAGGATGATGACTATAACAAAGCCCCAGTATCATTTATGAGCACAAATATTCAAGGAGTTGAGCTCAACTACCCTGCCATAGACAAGCAAGCCTACGCGGTCTATAAGGAAGTAAAGCATTTCAGGTCTTACATCCTCAAGAATCACAGTAAGGTGATTGTACCACACCCTGCAGTCCAATCCTTGTTCACCCAACAAGAAATGGGAGAAAGAAGAGGGAACTGGATGGCAATAGTCCAAGAATTTTATCTAGACATAAAACCTGCCAAGCTAATAAAAGGACAAGGTCTGTGAAAGCTTGCAGTCGAAGCCCAGGATCAAGTAAATGAAGACTCTGGGTGGGAGAATGAAATAGCTCTATGGTGTGGAGAAGTAGCATACATCTCCCCGGGACAAGGCTCCTGGTACAAGGACTTGGCTTACCTACTACATCATGGGACTTGTCCCGAAAATCTCAACCCCAGAGAGAGAAGAGCCCTCAGATTAAAATTTGCACAATATCGTCTTATAAATTCGGTGCTTTTCCGGATTAACTATGATGGGGTATTGTTGAGGTGCCTCGAACGTGAAGACACCGACAAGGTGCTAAAGGAACTTCATGATGGCCCCGCCGAAGGAATTTTTGCTGGAAACACCACCGCTCACAAGATTCTGAGAGCCAGCTACTACTGGCCCACCCTGTTCAAAGACACACATACTTATGCTAGAAGATTTAAGACTTGTAAAATGAGTGCTAGAAAGGAGAAAAGGGCAACATTCCCACTTCAACCTGTGACTATTTCGAGGCCCTTTGAGCAGTGGGGATTGGATATCATAGGAGAAATTACGCCTAATTCTTCTAAACTGCACAAATACATTCTTACTGCCACCAACTATTTCACAAAATGGGCAGAGGCCATCCCTCTGACTCATGTAAACGAGAAGGTAGTGATCCAATTTATAGAACAACAGCTAATCACAAGGTTTGGTCTCCCCTCTATTCTGGTATTCGATAATGCAGCTTACTTCTCCTCTATGTTATTGACAGAGTTTGCTCTGGACAAAGGAATCATAATCAAGTATTCTGCAAATTATTACCCTCAAGGAAACGGTGTGGCGGAGTCAACTAACAAAAATCTAGTAAGGATATTAAAGAAGACAGTCACAGATAACCAAAGAAATTGGCATAATCAACTTCATAATGCCCTATGGGATGATAGGGTAACACCCAAAGAAGCCATAGGAAACTCCCCGTACTTTCTGGTCGACGGGCAAGAAGCCATCTTCCGAAAACGGGCTCTATCTACCATCTCTTCAATTGGCCCAATATTCCAACGAGGAACCCTCATCATCCATGCAACAAAGAATCGATACTCTACTCATGCTGGAAGGAGAGAGAAGGTTAATTCAAAATTCCTAGCTCACCAACAAATAGTGAAACGATGGTTCGATAAGCATAAGGCCAAAGAAAAGAGTTTTGAGGTAGGAGACTTGGTACTAAAATGGGACAGAGCGAATGAACCAAAAGGGAAGCATTCTAAGTTTCATAACTTGTGGCTTGGACCTTTCCAGGTTACTGAAAAGATAGGGGCAGGCACTTATCGATTGCAGAATTTGAGGGGAGAACCTGATGCCCTCCCAGTAAATGGTCAGGCCCTAAAACAATATTTCCGATAAAAAAAAAAAAAATATATATATATATATATATATATATATAGTTAAAAACCCCCACAGGTATATCCCGAAGCATTAACTAGAGGATTTCAAATGTAAAGGTAAAAAGGAGCTCCAATTTAAAACCAGTTGGGTCCCCCTCCAGCCTCTGTATCAGCCGAGTATGAAGGAAGAACAGAGATTCTGCTTTCGCCTAGTAAATCGCCATTTGTTGAGCTCTCAACACACCCTAAAAAGCCTCTGCCATTTTTTACTTTTTGGGTACCACTTAATCTTTTGGTATTGTATAACTCGGAACGATGTTGTTTTCAGTTATCATTGTTTTCTGCTTTTTTCCTTGATTCCTTAAAAGGTTTCCCCGAATGTGTCAAAACCATCATGACTTAAAGGGATTAAATTTTGATTAAAGAATCAACCACTAAATCATTTTACCCGACGCATCCAAAATTCGGCGCCCGAAAGAATCATAGATGAAAGAAAATCGTCCCAGAAAGATAAGGACGTCGATCGTCGATTTTAGTCGGCGTCGGTAAAAGGGGAGTTGTTCTTTCAAGATAAGCATTGTACAAGAAATTTGTCGATGATCGATTTCATTCAGCATCAATGAAACGTGAAAGGAAGTAGTCATTTTCCCGGAAATAAAGAAATCACCGACGGCCAATCCCGTTAAAGCATTTTGGCATCGGCGAAGTATGAGTAGCTAAACCCGTAAGGAGCGTAAAACGTTTTCCAGACCACCAACTATCGAAACTTTTAGGCATCGATGATTCTTATATTGGCGCTCGTAAGTCAAGTCACCAGTCTTTATCTGCCACGTGTCACAATGAAAGTATCCACGAAAACCTCATAGCTCTGCGCCGATCCCCAACTTCCCCTTTTCGAAAGTGACACGATGGGACGTTTTAGCTCTAAGATACGCTAGATACGATGCATTTAATTGATTGGTTAATTCCAATATCATGCATTAGTTTCTAGTTCATGCGCAAAGAAAAATGATTGTTTTAGCCTATAGATACAATGCACCTCCCTCTGTGCCTCCGCCGTCAATTTACAGAAAATTGGCGGTAAGTAGTTTTGAATTATGCCCCATTACTTGCATTAACAGCTTGATGTGATTGGTAAGTTCTCTCTCATTATATTATCCTAAATTATTATGAACCAAATCATTATGTTTCCAAATAAGTCCAGAGCATCCAGAGGAGCGAGACGAATGACCTGGAGAAGGCATCCACGGTATAGTGAGTATTAAGAAACAGAATTTAGCAAGCATACATGTATGTACCAATCTGGTTTTGTTGTTTCCACCTCACATGTAAATTAGGAACTAATATTTCTCTGTATACTATCCCTAATTGAACAATTTCAGTTGCAGGAACGATGCCTCCGAAGAAACCTACCACTAGGAAATCTCTTAGAGCCCGAAAGCTGCAAGAATCAGAAGTAGGAGAGGGCTCCGCCCCAACCGTTGCAAGGAAATTGGAATTCACTTCCAAGATGACGCCCATCATCAAGACGATCACCAAAGAAGCCTTTTCTCAGCCCCTGGCTTTTGGGGACACAGAGGCAAACATTGGGACCAAGACAATGTTCTCGCGTTGGGAAGACTTGTTCAAGAAAATCAAGCACGAAGAATTCCCAGAATATGTCCCACATAGCGATCCTGACACAAGGAAGCTAGACGACAAGGTCTTCGTCAACATATGCAAGGCTTACCTACACATGGTGGTGAGCAGGACCTTGGTTTTCCCTTGCATTGAACTTTTGAAATGGCTCATTGATCACACTGATGCACAGAAGTGTGTAATCAATTATGATAATGGTCAAATCGTGGGGGTTTTTCTCCCAGTAGAAGTCCAAAATTATTACAAGCTTAGGGACCTGGATGAATGTTTGAGAACGGATTTTGTTGTGAAGTTTTATCATAAGCACGACACCAGCAAAATCATGGCATCCTGGTGGAGAGAAGAAAAAAAAATCACCAACCGAAACTCTGGATGGTACCCGACGGCCAACCTCAGACAACCTTATATCTATCTAATGGCTCTCCTTTTCCGGTTGCATGGAGAGAAAGATTGTTCCAGATTCTCTGAGGCATGGATGCCTTTGGCTTATAATGTCGCCATCTCTGGAACAACCTTCAACTGGGGTGCTATCATCTCCAAACAACTTAGCACCTGCATTCTACAGGCTCAGCAGTCGAACGAAGGGGAAACTCCTGCCTTCTACATGGCATCTTATCTACTGGACGTCATCTATGAAAGAAACGCCTTCGTCAGGATGAACCTGAGCTGGCGCGCTTCCGAGCTTCCGGTCCATGTCTACTTCAGTATTCTGTGGGATAACAGGTATAAAAGAAAATACTCTCTCATTTGCGATCAATTTGTCGCACCTATTCATTTTTTACTATTCAAGAAAGAGTTCCCAAGGCTCTCTGATGCAGCCAAAAAGGTTATATCAAAATTTGATCACTGGTACCTGGATGAGCATGAAACCTACATTAGGGTTTTCCGCGTCACCAGAGAACCACATTTGCTACATATATATGTCCCTGACCGACTGGTACTAGGGGAAATATGTTACCAAACTATCTTGCAAGGCTACAACGCCACTTTGGTCAAGGATAAGAAGCGAGCATTCATCCCCTATGGGTTTCATATCGGCTACTACCAAGTTAAAAACATTGTGCAGGCCAAGCAAGAGGAATTAATTCAATTGGAATTTTGGTTCCAAACAGGACATTTTCGCAAGCACGACCCCAAGGGTATGGTCTCAAAACATGCATCACAAGTATCATCATGTTGGCCTTATGACCACGATCTGTTTGAGGATGAAATTTTCACTAAAAACGCTCAATATTGGGATGAGGTGGTGGCAAGAAGGGCCGACCCTAGAGTAATGAAGTTCAAGGCCATGAGTTGAGAAGAGAAAACAGAGTCCTTGGAGCAAGCATCCCAAGAAATTCTCAGGGCTAGGGAAGAAAGGGTAACATTTGAATCGGCCGAAATGATAGAAGCTCCCCAGGGAGCCCTTGTACAAAACTAGCATTTTCTCAGAACTCCGGGTGTGCTGGAAAGAGGGACACTCTTGATCCAACATGCTCAGCAAATGATGGATCTGGCGTCGAATGACCTGGCCCTCTTATCAAGTGTTCTGACTAGTAACCCAGAAGAGAGCCCAGCAGGGGTAGGTGGCTCCGAGCTCACAGACCCTGGTAATGTCAACGGGTCAGATAACCCTAAATCTACATTGTCGCCAGTCGATTCATCGGTAGTCACGACAATTCAATCAGGGCCAGGCCAAGTGTCAGTCGAAACAAGTGCACCTAATCCTCTAACTGAGTTCATAAATATATACAGTGATAATGAGAGCCTAGAGGCACCTCAAAAAACCTTTGTGCATGTAGAAGAGGAAAAGGGAGCCAAGGAAAAAACACCTCGTGTTCCCGATGTTCAGAGTCGAGAGGACACACGAGAAGAAAAAGGAGTTGAAAGCGGCCTAGACACAGAAATTCCTGATGCGTTGGAGACCCGAGCAGGTAGTCCCAAGGACAAATCAGAATTGGACGAGTCAGAAGAAATGTCCCCGCATAAGGACATCGGCGATTCCACGGCTAGTATACAAGCAAGTATTGAGCTCCCTCCCGACACATCTATTCCACTTGATACTCAGGTCCCCGATAAACAAGGGGAGGAGGCTAGACCTTCGGAGAAAAATAAGGAGGTTCAAGAGTCTGATCTTGAACAAATATATACCACTGGCAGCCTGGGAAACATGCTCAAATGGGGTGACCAACAGATACCAGAGCCGGTAGACGAGGTAGAAAACATCTATGCAATCTGTTGTGATCAAAAGAGGAAGGCCATCGTGCAAAGGACTACTAAGAAGAGAAAGATTACCGTGGACCATTCCATTTTGCTTACCACAGAGGAAAATTTGATCAACATGATAGATGCTCACACGTCTGAACTGATAGGCGTGGGAAGATCCCTCTCTGATGCTGCCCAAGATAGGGCCAGGAAGGATGAAAGAGAACTAGTTGATACTCTAAAGGAACTGGAACACTTGCGCCATATTGTTGAGTATTATAAAGGTGCCACACAGACTGCAGCATATTTGAAGAGTGATTTTTCAGGAATTTACGATGAGTACAAGAAATCAAGAAACCTGTTAACCAAAAATATAATTGAATTCCAGGAGGACGCTCTCATGGCCCTCGCAGCATGAAAGAAGATGGAACAATGGCATGAAAGAGCGTTGCAAGTGGTGGAAAGACTTGAATACATTGAGGCAGTCCAGCAAGGTTGAGAAAAGGAAGAACATGGCATTCGGCTGATAGGCAAGAGTAGCCTCGACCACATGAAGAGATCCGCAGAATATTGGACTAAGATGTCCCGGGACTCGCAGCAAGAGATCCAAGAACAATATGCCAAGTGCCAGAAGCACTGGGATAAAATTAATAAAGTAATGAAAGATATCAAGTTCCCCGAGTTCGGCACCCCGAGTGAGTTTATCGACATAAGAGATGTGCTCAAGGTGTATGCCGAACAAGAATCCCTATGGATCGAAGAGTGTGCAAAGGTAGCCGATGCGAGGCTGAGACAGGTGCAACAATTCACGGAACACCTGATCAGAGCTAAAACCATGTTGAAACAGCTAAATTCCACCTTGGTAAAGTACCGAGTGCATGCACTAGACATCAGAGAGATATATATGGCCCTAATGGAACAACACATATTCCCGTGGGCCCAGACTTGTGAAGAATTGTTCATCAATTGGTCAGAATACGAAAGGAGTCATCCTTTCAAAGAAATATCCCGGGTGAACTAATCAAGAAACTGTTATGGGATAATGCCATGTGGCAACTTTTGTTTGGTTCAAATTGTACTTAGCCGTTAAACTTTGGTTAAGCTTAAGATTATAAATAAATGCCTCGACCAATTAACAATGGTCGATGGTTTGTTGTAAGAACTATTTTCTTTCTAGCTATTAAGAATTATTTTGAAGTTGATATGAATTTAGAAGTCCTTCTGGACCAAAGACGAACTATTTTCATCAGATGTATGTGATTGGAGTTGGAGAAGAATTACTTCCTTTCATGTTCCATGAATGTTGCAGTAAATGAGTAAGAGCAATTAATTGTGTTGTCAAGTTATCTGGTGCAATGTTTTAATGTTCCTTGCTTTAAATGATGAAAGTAAATCATTGTGCTTCTATGTGATGAATGTCTTGGTAGATGAGTTATTTTGCTTACCGTGACATTGATTACAGTTGTATTTCTTTCTTTATGTTAAATGGTTTACCTCAGCTATGTGATGAATGTCTCGGTAGATGAATTATTTTGCTTACCCTGATCTTGATCATATATTTGTTTTCTCTCTCTTAAGTAGCATTCTCAGACATCAGTTGGATGCTCTTTCGGTTGAAGTATTTTTACTAAGCCCCTTTGGCATAGGATCGTTGTCTGCATGTTCGAGTAGCGGGTTATCCCAAGCTCGACCCCTTCCCAATAGTTAAAAATTTTGTCCTATCTTAGTCAAGTTGGTTTATACTGGCTTGCATCTCTTGTACCTGCCTCACCTAAGAGAAAATACTGAAAAAACTGTCTTAACCAAAGGAAAAGCTTTCACCAGAAAACACAAAAGTTGATCGATAATTTGGCCAGATTGTAAGATCTGGAGAACCATTCCACTCCAAACGCTGCAGAGTCTAATTGGGCCTCGGTGGCGGGTTTGGTTCCTGTTGTTGAATCAGGGGATTTAAGCCCCATCAACACAACCATACATGAAAAAATTCTACGGGAATACTTTGAGACTAGAAGTTTGAGGTTTCAAAACATATCCTCTAGTTTAAAAAAAATGGATGCAGCTTCAACCTTGAGCTAGAAAACTATTAATAACATGCATAAGGCGTATTAACAATCATTGATTGGTAAAGCCTCAAGATTTATGGGTGGTCACCCTCTGAGATATATATAAATAACCCATGTGAATGCCTTCAATTATTTCCAACAAACAACTATTATAACTCAAATATTCAACCAGAAAGTTGCTCATCAAACTATGTTTATGGAGAACCAAAATTTCCCCAAAACAATTCGAACCCAAGTGTGCCTTTCTTATAAAATCAAATGGGTTAAAACCAAACTGATAAACTTGTTTCAAAATTGATGGAAAGTGAATAAATGAATGCATCATAGTATTATTTCAAAATATTTCAACAGGACGAGAAAACAGAGAAAGAAAAAACACTGAAAACCAGTTCAGATGGAGCCATCAAAAATTATAATTGCAAAAGAAATTCAATTTTTTTATAGGTAAACGAGATGGTATTCACATACATATAACCAAGTGCTTAAATTATCATCAAAAATTATTACAAACCATTATAAAATCACCCAGGCAGAGCTTTCCTACCAGGTTTTGACTGTAACCTCTCACAAAAATAGTGAAAATGAAATGTCAAACTTCGAGGGATGAGGGTAGAATATGCAAGGTGGTGGGTTATGCCCATGTCCTTGCACATTGAATGTATTGGAGGAATTATTTTAAATCAAATAGTATGCAATCATAAACCCTTCCATGTCACACTTCCACTTTCTAGCGAGTGCCAAGATAACCAACTAAAAACTAGAACGGATGCCAAGTATGTAGGAGAGTAATGTGCCACATTCATACAGATCACATCAACAACTGTTATACCATCAAATGACGGCCCAAATTACAAGTAGGGTTTGTCAATCATTAAATCAAATTTATGAAATAAACCAAATAATTTTTTTTGATATATGTTGGTTGTCACACACAATGTAGAACATAAGTCGGAGTTCGAATGTGAGCTTAATCAACACTTCATACTATTGACAGAAATCTCATAAATATATACCACATGTTATACGGATTTAATATTCAAGATTTATAAATCACCACATAATGCAACCTTGTAACAAGAAGCTTGACATAACCATTTATAATATGGCATATAATATTTATTTGTTTCCATATATCCATTGTTACTTGCAATATATACTTTTGAATTCTTGTCAAGTAATGATATGAAACTTAGGAGAATATGACCAACTTTTTCCATTCCTTCTTTTTTGTTATAACATATAAATGTCCCAATGACAAAATCATAACGAAATGACTCTATATGAGCATGAGTGTATGCAGGATGATCAACCTTTTAATCATTTATGAGCATGAATTTGATCTTTTAAATGCGACCAAGTTAAATAAGACATCACATTCAAATTGGAGAAAGGAAAATATTGTCATGCATATCCTAATGTAGATTATCCTTTGAATTTATTTTTAAGTGTGTGTTGTCATCTTAAGAATAATTGAAAATAAACTATTCACTTCACTTCTTCTATAGGGGTCCCACCTACTAATTATAATTATCATACTAATTTGTTTATTCCTTGCAACCATCTACAGGCTATATAACTAGTGGTGAGTTTTTGAGTCAACACCACCATCACCCTGTGGCATGCCACTATGGCACCTACATGGCACTTCCATGTCAGCAAAGTTTTCTTCTCATGGGTACGTTTGGCACCTAATTGAGCCTTAATTATGCCAACTAGGGGGATAAAAAATTTCATCACATGCTTATTATTCCCACCTTGTCTCGATCAAGACGTCAATTGTGCCAGCTAGGGGGGGTAAAAATGTTCGACACTGGCTTATTATGCATGTTTTGTCTCGAGATGTCAATTAAATGTGAATGGAAAAGAGATATGATTGGAAAATAAAAGGATTAATGGATGAATAGTGTGGATTAGAAGTTTGCATGATGTGGGCAGGCTAGACAGTACCTAACCTAGATCAATTGTGCCGCCAGATAGGTTATGAATGAATTTCAAGTCAGATATTAGTTAATAGGACCAGTGAAGTCATATGATGACTAGTCCTGACTAGTACTTCCATGTCCCATAGTTACCCCTTTGTATAATGAAAGGACACTAGTCCATGGAATTATAAGTAGCCCATTGAGTGGTTAAGTCTATATAATCAAAGTGCCCAAGGGGTTTTTCAAGATGCTTAATCCATTTATGCATTCAAAAATGCAAGTTAAATAACATAAAATTATAATTTTTCCCAAATTTAGATCATCAAATTCAGATGAAAAATGTCAATTAACGTAGAACGTTTAGAATACGCCACCATGGGGGAAACTTCAGAAGGATTTAGGTGGCCAGCTTAGAGGTCACAGTAATACATGTGTATGTGGATGGTGACACTAATCAAGAAGAAGCATGTTGCATCAACGTCGATGGTTCAGGATGTTGGTTGTGGAGCCTGATTATCTTCCTGATTCAGAGGTCTTTTACTTTGGGTTGTGTTTATACCCCATGAATTATTTACACCCCAGAAGTATGTACATTCTTCCACGTGAGGGAGTACAGAGGGGGGGTACCCTCTCTGGGGGGTCCGGGGGGGCTATCCCCCCGGCTGGGGGGGTCTGGGGGCAAGCGGGCCCCCAGCGAGGGTTCGGGGGCAGCGTCCCCTGATGGGGGTTCTGGGGTGAAGCTCCCGAAGGAAAAATTGCCTTGTAAATGTATATTGTAATTTCATTGTAAATATGGACCGTTCATTATAAGGTTGCAGATCTAACAATAGAGATTATGTTAGGGTTTTTTGCCCTAGAAGGCAACCCTCTTTTATGAGGGAAATGTATTACGGCTATGGTTGATGGCGAATATTGTATTCTGAAATCGGAGACTGTGAGAGAAAGAAGAGGAAGTTACAGTGGGTTTGTTGTAGGTTGTATCCCTTAATATGCTAGATAATAATAAAGGAAGGACCTGGCAATTTCTCTGGTGGACATAGCCCACACTGGGTGAACCACGTAAATCTGTGTCTCTATTGTATTGTGTATCTTTTGTGGTTTGTTTCCACATTTGTTTTATTTTATTGCTCCATGATCCTGTTTTTCTAACACAGGAAACCAAAAGATAGAGAAAGGAGGAGTCTCTAGTAGTTGTAATACCACTAGGTCGAATCCCAACTGTAAATGTAAATATAAATGTGTGTATATATATAAGCTAGTGAGTTGTTGGTATCAAGTCTTGGATTTATTTTTGTGTGCACATCCCATAGTTTGGTGATTGCGCAAGGATTGTGCATCAAAGAAAGAACTTGCACATTTCATAGTGTATCACACACCTGTGTAAGTGTGCGAGGATGGCGCACCAAAGGAAGAGTGTGCATATCCCATAGTTTTGCGTACATTGGAATAAGTGTGTGATTTTGAGGCCATAGATCCTTTGTATATATGTTTGTGTTTTGAGGTCAGAGAGACAATGTGGTTATTAGGTTGGTGAGCCTGAATGCAAAAGGCCAGTGCACATGTATGGTAAATGTAATCGCCCTCAAGTTGTTAATATAATCACATCACTGTGCACAGACTCAACTCAGAAGAAAAGAGATGGGGGGATAAACTCCACAGAAAAGGAAAAGGGGGGATTTTAAGTCAAGGGAATATTTTATTAATATTTTTGAAAGTTTAATTTATGCATATGTATTTATCCTAAGTTTCCAAAGGATGGGAATGAGTCACCAAGTGGATAAAAGCTAGTCCTGAAGGTGAAAAGTGTCTAGTTATGACCATGCAAATATATTATTGAGGCTTAGTGTATTTTTTAGGGGGGGTATGCATTTCAGACTCCATCTTCGCTACCATCTGAGCTCCAAACCAAATAATCATCTTTGTCTATGACCTGTACCAACCTGTACATGAGACTGCCATCACCTATCTGTAAGGGGGTATCCATCCAACAAAGAGAAATGTGTCAAAGAAGAAGGTTTTCAGGCCTGTGTGCCGAAGAAGAAGGTTTTCAGGCCTGTGTGCCGAAGAGACAGGTTTTTAGGCTCATGAGCATTTCTCTCCATGTGAGATATTTGTTGTGTCGAAGAAGCGAGTTGTTAGGCCCATGAGTATTTCTCTTTGAGTGAGAGATTTTTTGTGTCAAAGAAGCAGTTTTTCAGGCCTGTGAACATTCTCTCCAAGTGATATTTTGGTTGGTATTGATCCCTGGTGTGCTAGGAATTAGATACATGGCTCTGAGACTTCATTTCCAACAGTTGTTGAAGCCCCGGAAGGGAAGTGGGGAAGTTGAAGGATTGTTGATCATAGAAGGAGCACACTTCCTGAGGTGGGACAGGCATGTGGGGAATGAGATAATATAGGATAGTTGCAGTAGTCGGCACCTTGGACCAAGAGTTTTGTTGAATATCATACCATATCCTGGCAATAGGAACCATTTTTCCTATGGAGTTTAAGCCCCAACTCGAGGGTGACCTGTTGCTGAAATATTATGAGTGATAGATTCTATGGTTGGGAGGAACATCTGAGTCCTACACGCAGTTGGTGATTTTTCACAAAACATAAGTGTCCTTCATGGGCTTGTTTAATTATTGTGTTCTCTAATGTTCATATTTTAAAAGGGGTTTATTTTCCTGTATGAAATTGCATATGAATATTGTGGATAATTCTCTGTAATGTTAATGCATATATAAGAGTTCATTTTTCTTGTATGATGCGACATATGTGGGCATGATAGTTAAAAGTGTTTCCTATTAGCTAAATGTATGGTTAATTTGTATAATATTTTTGCACATGAGAAGTATGATTGTTATTAAGTATTCATGTTAAGTTAAACTTTGTGGTATGGTTAGAAGATACCAAGGCAGGCTATAAACCGTTGTGCGCGCAGTGAAGCAGCCTGCGTGCAAAAAGGCGATAAAATATGTGTGCAACATCAGATTGATTGCAAGCGCAATAGTATTATGTGTGTAGAGTGTTGCATGCACATCAGTATATATGTGCTTCGAAGAGCTAAGCACGCAGTAGATTTGTGACATTTATTCTGTTGCTATAATTGTATTAAAAGAAGTATACTTGTAGAGCGAGACCCAACTTGGGTTTGGGAGAAGTACCTTAAGGATGTGTGCACTTATTATGGTTTAATTGTAATAGGGAGCGTTATAAGTAGTATCCACACACTAGTATCTTTGAAGTAGCATGGTTCAGTAGTGATCTTGGGTTGCTACAAAGAATATCATAGCGCCAAAAGTTGAGGTTGTAGTGACGTGGCCCAACCTAAGAGGTTGGGGACGTTATAGAAATAATGGGAGGACCAAAGAAAATGGATCACATCTTGAGGGGAGGAATCCATGATCCCAACACTTTCAAGGGAATTCTACAGTACAACGAGAGAGGAGACAAAGTGATTCTCCAGAATGAATATGTCCAGATTGGTCAGGCCAAATGGGCATTGAAGGTGTTTGACCCAAGTATAGGATATCGTGATAGTTTCTTAGAAACAAGACCATAACTAATGGTAAACATATACCTAGTTTGTATCAATCATTTCCATCCCCACCATAATCCTCTACCTCAATCTCATCCCCAATACTTCCCCTACTCTCTTCCCACCTAGTGGTGCACCCTACATATCCATACCACATTTTGTATCTTCCATTGGACCCTTCAGTGCACTACCAATTTTGGAACCGATTCGCACTATAATTTTCTTCAGTAACACCCCACAGTGTGAAGCTAGTGACTGGATAAAACACCCTTTTGAGTATCAATTGCAAAATATGACTGGCTACAACAAGGCAGAGTGTGCCTCAAGTACAAAGCATCACCTCAGAGATACAACAATTGGATCGAGGACCCGTGAATACATGTAAATTTAGTTATGATCCATTTATGTAAGAGACCTATGGGTCAAGGTGATCCCCATGGGGAAAATAATATATAAGGTTGTAAGAAATGGCTCAAGGACCTGTGAATACATGTAAAGTTAGTTATGATTTACTTATGTAAATGTCCCATGGGTCAAGGTGGTCTCCATGGGGAACATAATATAGAAGGTTGTAAGTAGAGATATAGCAAAGGAGAGGCTTGTTAGAGATTCCTCAGGAGGAATCTTCAAAGAGGAGAAAGTTGTATAATGTGTATTACAGTTTTCCCAGTTTTGTAATGGAGATTGTATCTGTGATGTTTTTCATGTAAAGATCCTTCCATATTTATGAGGAATTAATGGAATATCAATTTTTTTTTACTCATACTTGTCTTATATGTGATTCTTGTTGTGGTGTTTAGTGTTTATCTGTAATATTTAAGTGATCTTTAATACATCTTTATAATAATGTCTACAAGAAATTATATTTAAAGTTTTTTTTACGAGACAAAAATCATTGTATTGATATTTCTAGTGGAAACAAAATACACATTGATGAGATCCCTTCTACTTTTAACAATAGCATCCATTGCCTTTATAGACTTCCTCTATAAGATAAGAATATATCATATCCATATGACTTTGACTCTTAAAATCATCCTTATACACCTCACACTTTAAAGAAATAGTTCCACAACATCATATTGATGCTAAGACAAAATCATGAGACAAACTCTCTCTAACTTTACATAACAAAAATTAAAACAAGTCCAAAAATCTGTTCATCGAAAAAGATGTAAGAGTATCAAATATGTAGGAGTATGGTCCTTAATCTCATGAATAAGTAATAACTTCCTCCAAAATACGTTCTTATTTTTATAACTGATCATATTTATTGTTGAATTCTCGATAGACATGAGCAAAGGACACATCTTCAAAAACTAATTTCTTTTCCATAATCCTATTGAAAATATGCCTTAGCTCCAAGTTAGAAAAGTTACTTTTATTGTTTTCCCAGTCCATCAAAATTTTGAAGTCACCAAAGACCTGTAGCCTCTTAACCTTCCTATCCACTACAACGTTAAGTAGAATCCACAAGGCATAGAGTTCTTCTCTATTGTTTGTTCCAAAACCTATTGCAGGTTTGTTTTATCATAGTAGACCTTTACATGTTATTTATTTTTCAATTTCAAGTTTAAAGAGGGAGGATGTGTTATAGAAATATTTGCCTCGCCCCATGCAATCTTGCACAAAAGGCATTATTCCATTTCCCTATGTAGACTTGAAGTCCCTTTTTGCAAATCCCAGAGCTAAAAATATAATTTTTCCACATATGCGTGCCATGATTATATTACAACATGTGTATACGTAGGTTTCACCACTACATCCTGTGTACATCGGGAAATGTGCCCAAAATTGAAAAATGGTGTTGGTTTTCCATTTCACGCCACGAGATCAATGATCCTTGGCCTTCCATATACTAGAAACGACTGAATCAGTTCCACTTGAAGGCTATAAATAGACCAAATCCAAGCTATGGAAAAAGAGAGAAATAATTCAACTTTGAGAGCAAAGTTACTCTGGAGAAATTATTCACTTCACATTGAGTCTGCATCTGTTTTTTCTTTAAGTCTGAACACATTGTTCAGCCCCAAAGCTCTTCCCTTACTGATTGAGAACTTCATTGTATCTCTTATATGAGCTTGCCTTTAGTGGAGTATTGAAGTGGTGGAGGCCCAGCTGGAAGGAACTTAGTTTCTCAGTTTTGAACCATGCCGACATGGAAGTTTGTAACTTATTCACTTATGTTGATTATATCTTAATAGAAATACTTTTTTCTCATCCAATTAATATCTTGCAAATATTTGAATTATTATTCCATGGGCGTATTTGTTATGAATGTTGATGGATTATGCTATTGAATTTGATAACATCATATATTATCACCATATGCTTGTGTTGCTTGGTTTTTGAGGACTAGTTGCAGGTATATTTCTTTGGGTCAAGTTCTCAACAGTGGACTTCATCGAACGTATGGACGAGGTAGGCCTTCTATCTTGGCTTTCTAGCATGTTCGTCTATATAGCATACTTGAGATTAGATTTGATTTCTGCAATCATTTCCGTTTGTTGTGGTTTACCCCTAGCCATAGAGAAATTTTCCTCGTAATAGAATTGGCGACCATATTGGGGATTGAATCTTCTTTTTTGGGGTTTGGAGTGTTTTTCTTCTTAGATTGCTCTCGTTCATATTAAGTTTCTTGTCATATTATTTCTTGACAGACTTTGTTCACTCTGGGTCTGAGTCTTTTAGCCTTCTCATTAGCCTAGATGTGTTTTGACACATATGCGAATGTTTTTGCTTGACATTCGTGTACATACGTGTGTTGTCCTTTTGCAAGTTGTGTACATATGCGCTTTTCCCTTGAACAGTCATGTACATAAACCTTTGTTGCTTGATTTCTAGGTTTGGTGGTTGTTGGGTAGGTTTTGATAATTGTTGAGTCTTCTTGGGTCTCTGTAGTGACTGTTAAGTGTCTGTGGAATGACAAGAAACCTGTCTTTGGTTGAATTTTTGGGCGGTTCCTTTCTTATCATCTTTTAATTTTGATTGTCCTTGCACCTTGGGTTGGGTGTTTTGCTCCTTGATATCCTACTTGGGTTGTCTCTGTCTATACACAGTAGAGTCTTTATATCAAGTTGATGTTCAATCCTTGCATTTTCATTTTTCTTAGATTGAAAATGCAAAAATATTAGGCATTTTACATTGATTGGCATTTTTATCTCTTGATTCTTTGTCATTTATCTTAGTTCATGTAAAGAAAGATTGCATTTTTATTTAGAATTGCATTTTTAAGAAGCAAATCATTTATTGGAAATTGAAGTTAGGACTTTGCATTGTATTCATATTCATTTATTTTACTTGTTGAATCATAACATCACTAGTTCCACGACCACGCCTTTTGAGTAAGCAATGCCATTAAAATTAATGTTGTAATTTAAAATTGATTAGTAATGATTTTATTTTCTAGGGTACACAAACTAGCTTAGGATTTAGTGCCTTGGAATAGGATTTTGTGAGTAAACTTCTCCAAGGCTATTAAATAAACATATGTTTCTGACTAAGGGAGTGGAGAAATCCATTGTATAATCGATAATATCAGGAGGCTTCGATTACACCGGAGTTAAGCATGAGGTCAGTTGAAGGGATATCCCCTCGATACCTTCTTAGCATCAGATATATTTCTGGGGATCTTGCAAGTGCCCTTACCTCCGTGAGAGGCGGTGCTTTCAAGGTTTCAGGATTTTCTACCATGCCCATACGGTGGACCTGACTTACGACTGTTCTCTTATACATTAGTTATACCGTGGTTGCTTATTTTCTTGACTTAGGTACCACATAGGTAACTTTTAGGGGTTATTTTGCAGGTACCATGGGTCAGATAAGGGTCAGACAACACACAACCATCTTTATGGAAGATTACCTCTCCAGGGGGATCTGATTGGTTGGTTGTTAATCCCACGAGAGCCTTTATAACGGATTATGATACCTCTCATCTTTAGCAGGGAGTCTCATTCCCCTCTTGGGCAAGGAATACCTACTTTAGGGAGGGAGGCCCCTTTCAGCCACTTTATCATGTTTGTGTGCATATTGGTCATTTGATTATTTTTGGTGTGCTCTTTGATTATTAGTAGGCCTTTGAGATTTTATAATGTGCTTTGATTTGTCATTATCATGGATAGCAGAGTTCCTATATGTAACAACCCCAATCGTTATGACTACATGCGACGCAAAGCAAGTGCATTTTTCTTTTTTGTTTTAAGTAGGAAGGCAACAATGACAATAGTTAAACAACACAACTTGACGACGAACACAATGCATGCCGATCGGGAAACAGGAAACAATGACTCATCATACTAGCACATCATGCAAATGGACGAAACATGAGATATTCAATAGACAGATATAAATGACTACCCACCTGACACAGGCAAGATAATGCCTACAACTAAAGGTCAACATCAACAAACCTGACACAACAGCTTCGACGACTAGTAACTAGGAACCTCTACGACGTGTAAACCAAATGCATTAAGGTGTTACAAACCAAGTGCCAACATCAATTACAATGAACAATACACCCACATCGGGAAGCACAAGACTCCCGCTAGGTTATCATTTGCATCTATCCGCCAGGGCGCGCAATCATCCCTTCAGCAGGAATCATGTCGTCACGAGGTGATAAGCGAGACAGTAACCAAGGCACAACATAACATATCTGACCATAATCCAAGGAAAAACCCAATGTGCTAGGAGACTGAATTACTATCAAAATACATGAAGACTAAACCCAAGCACCCAATCAACAAGTCGGTCAAACACAAGGGCAAACTGACTACTATAACAATCATACATCACGTCAAATTCCTAACGCAGCAAATTCTATTGCAATCATACATTAATTAAAGGATGTTATTAGCCATCAATGAATATTCCCTCGAGAATCCATTATACAATAAGATTTTATTAACAAAAGTTTCACTACAATTTTCATTCGCTTAACATATAATTCCTTGTAAAAGCCTAGGTTAAATCTTCCACCCCTATCATTACCCTTCCCAAACATGCATGCCTTAGATTATGATAATGGATATATCCACCCTCTTAAGCATAAGATAATGAGAAACTTGGGAAATGCATGACCCTAAAATTCCTTATCAATATTAGACCACATTAATTGAAATCTATAACAGTCACGTATAGAAATACTCCATTTAATTCATCTCAGTACCTTGTAATCTATAACTCCTTAATTCCCTTCTAGTATCAACAATGATATTGTTGTCTAACATTATTATCGTTGTCTAGAGAATATATAATATCACGGAGTAGAGTTAAATATGATAACGATGTGTAACTATATAATCCAAATGATCCATAAGTATCGTTGTGTAAATAATCAACAAATGATAAAACATTGTCATATAAACAAGATGTCATATAAACAAATAATAAACACATTGTCATATAAAATAATAATAAACACAACTATAAAAACCTTGTCATATAAACAAATCATAAACATGTTGTCATTCACAGCAACAATGATAAAAACCCAGTCATACTAAAGGTAAACACGTTGTGTATAGATTCGTTGTATTTTAACAAGGAATATCAAATCGTTGTCTATATATATATATATATATATATATATATATATATATATATATATATATATATATATATATATATATATATTGGATGAATGGTTGTGTAAACAAAACGTAATGTTGTCTGTTAATAAAATCGTTGTCAAAGATATTTCATTAAAACAAAAGTTGGTGACCAGTTTCGATTTATTCTAGTCTTCCACGAGGAAGGATAATAGAGAACAGATCTTGGTATAGGCTTATTACACTAGTGAAATGTCGATAACGAAAATACCAAGCTCGGTCAGGGCCCTCGGTTAATTTATTCCTTGAATCTTTTAGTTATAATAGGATGAGGATTTGTGTTCGGTAAAGGCGTGATCTTGCTGAGATTATTGGTGCCTCGACATCCTCACGCTGGGCGCGAATGACGAGCTAGTGTATTTCATTCGATGCTAGGCTCAAAAATAGTCGAACGGTGCTTGTGTTGGGTTGGATGTCCAAACATAGGTCAGAACGGACCTTCAACATTTTGAATGTGGGCCCTTACTATCTGGCTAGATTGTTTCCTATTGTTTTCATTCATAAATTCCAAATTATGTGAGGAGTCTGGTTAGATTTGATTTTCCTGTCGTTTTCATTCTTAAAATTTCCAAATTATGTGAGGAGTCTGACCAGATTGTATCCATGTCATTTTCTTCCTAAAAATTTTGAGCTTCTGTGAGGCGTGATATCCCTGTCTTACTAAATGTATAAATCACTATCCAAAAACGCGGAGTGTAAATGCTAACAACAATATCGTTATCTTCTAACATCACAATGTATCATTGTGTTTTAACCTCACAATACATTTGTTGTCTTTTAAATATATCGTTGTCAAAAAGGAATTAACAAATATAAAAAAATTGACAAGGAATTAATGATACAGTTCGTTGTCTATTTAAAGGAATTAATCATATATATATCGTTGTCTCATTAATTCGTTGTCATATAATTTGATGTCTAAATAAAGGAATTGATCATATATATCATTGTCTAAATAATTCGTTTTCAATCAATCAAGATTATTGTCCATTAATAAATCTAAGTCAACAATGATATCTTTGTCCAATGTTATTCGTTGTCAACAACATTAAAAACGCAGGTATATCAACAATGAAATTCGTTGGTAAATCGTGGTTCATTAAAAATGCAGGTAAAGGTTTAATTCAATAGTACAAACAAAATAAAAATTGGACGCATTAAAATGGTTATTTCAACAGTAAAACGAATTCAAAATATGGGCGCAATAACTCTGGATTAATAGTTAACAGGAACAGCTCTATAACACTCGGGGTTTCCATGCTAAACTCAAAAAAACAAGGGAAGTAAATTGCCCAGTGACAGAGGTAAGACATTGGACGTTAGAACAGCAAAACACAGAGCACAATGGATAAAACGATGAGACAATCAATCAAATAGAAACGTAGAGATTTATCATTCAAACGCATAGATAAGTAAGGGATAGATAGTTGGGTGAAATTTATCCTTCACTTATTATCCATGCACAGGAAAGTAGGGCATTTGAATCTATAAGTCCTTAACAATCAGAGTGACGATCATCAATTCGACTCCTATCCGACTGCTCAGGCACGGACTAATAACTTCAGGATAAGTGACAAAAGATAAAAACACAATATGCATCCAGATCTTCTCCGTGGAGAAACAAATAATGAAATAAAAGCGCAATCAAGGAATAAAGAAAACGTTTTCAAGAGATATAAGAACGCAGGCAAGGTTTTGAGTTTGGGGCTCATTCTGGCCATGCGCAAAGAGACATTAACTCATAAATAAAGGTTACAGTGGATAGCAAGGGTTCTTACTAAATAAATAAAGCGACAAGGGGATTACAAATATCATAGGAAAGAAGGTGAAAGAAAGCTCATGACAATTAAATCTTCAACCGAGCATAGAAAAATAACATGTGTAAATTAAATTTCATTGCAAGTAACAATTTTAATAGGCGTACCTTAGCCAAATGTGAATTCTCTGAAGTTGTTGTCCTGTGTGCGCTCCATCCAGCTCCCGCTTTCCAACCAATGTGACCTCACCAGTACCTCCCAGCCAACGATAGGGGTACCCTTCTTCCCCCTGAGCCCCCCGAGCCACAAAGGGGCCATGCACACAATATCAGAGAATGCTAGTACCTAGCTCGCCTCGCAAGGTCGATCTACCACTCGTTACCCAATCTGGGTATTCCAACTACCACAAGATAAAGTTCAGTCAAGACAAAATTTCAGCAGTGTAACGTTATGCAAAAAGATGAGATCCATACTCCTCCTCCATCCTTTTTATAGAGTTTTCAAGTAATCAGTTTCCCAAATTCTCATTAAATTTCTTTTTCATTTAATTAATTCCGAAAAACCTCACCCGTACACATGTCGCTTGATCCCCTAGTTGCACCAGAAAATCAAATTTATTAATTAATTAAATATTCTTATTTCCCTCACCCACCTAAAAGCGTTCCTAAAAACGCTCACCGATGTCCCAATAACCCTTCAAATTCTTAAATGACTTACGCCATACTTAATTCCTAGTTGAGTTCATAAATAGAAAGTTCCCAAGGAAATATTCCTTACTAAGTTAGGCATTCATCTTTTTCTTTACGTTTCCCCTTTTCTTTAAGTTTCCCTTTTTCTTTAAGTTTCCTATATCTTTTAAGTTTCCCTCTTTTTCCTTTTTTACTAAAAATCAATTTAGAAAGTGTATATAAACAACCATTTACCCTTTTTCCTCTTTAATTAAAAATTAATTTAGAAAGTGTATATAAAAACAACCATTTACCCTCTTTTCTTTTTAACTAAAAATTAATTTAGCAAATGTAGATAAAAACAACCATTACCCCCTTTTTTAAAAATTTAATCCTCCATTCTATATATATATATATATATATATATATATATATATATATATATATATATATATATATATATATATATATATATNAATTTATTTACCCCTTTCTTGTTATATGTCTAATTATTTTTGTTCAGAGGTTCTCTTAGACCTAGGTTTTAAATTCACTAGGTTGGGCGACATTTTTAAGGGAAAAAATGTTTTTAAACTTTACTTATCATATCATTCATTTTAAGACCGACTAGGTTTATTCACTTACCAGTTAAAATCGTGATGTGCCCTTCAGGACGCACTACATGCTCCAAGGGTGCCACTCGCCTCCTTTTGTTTTCCTTGCGCGACGTACCCTTCAAGATGCACTACGTTCTCCAAGGGTGCCACTTGTCTCTTTCTAGTTTCCTTGCACGATGTGCCCTTCAAGACGCATTATGTGCTCCAAGGGTGCCACTCGCCTCTTGACTAAATTTGGTAGACGTCAAACCTCTAGAGTCAATACTCCACCAGGTGATCTTGTGGGAGACTAAGGGACTCTAAGGAATAAGGCCCCTACCTTATTGTGCACCCCTTAGAATCATCATAAGTGACTGTCACAGTCTTCCCTCACGGCATCGTGGGTCTTCTCGAACTAGGTAATCGTTAACCTATAGTTCAAGCCACGACAGGAGTGCTAGTAGGCTGTGGCAGAGTTGTTACCACACCTCTCCCTCAATGTCTCTGGTTGTCCTGCGTGACCCCTCTACTCCACATGTGAGTCTGGTCGGCAAGCTATCGTCAACCTACATCCATCAACGAATCATGTCAGCAATAATGATCAATCATCATAACATCTAATCATATGTACATATGTCCTATCAACAACATTCAAACCCCAATAGTCCACTCCCTGACTCGATCCGGAGTCCAATGGGTTTCATCAATGCCTCTGCATCCTCAATGTCCAAAGTCTTGCACACTCAAGAGAACCCATTCAATAGCACTTGTCTATTTAAATATAATGGAATAACATATCATCAATCCATAGTATCCCATAATCATAATCAAAATGACAAATAGTATAATAACCTGGATCAATTGCACGCAAGTGTCCTCAAAGAATATGTTTACTCAGTGTGCGCAAGAGCGGGATGTTACATACACCCCCTCTTGGTTTAAACTTCATCCCAAAGTTTCACAGTATAGAAGTGTTGAATCAAAATGTATCACACTATCATAAGTCTATGTATCAAACAAAAATGGAAATTGTTGGCACATATCATATGCGTCCTCCCAGGTTGTCGAGTGTGGACTATAGTTGTCCCATTGGACCTTGACCTAATCTACTATTCGATGTCGTAGTTGTTGAATGTGATGGTCTAGAATGCAGATTGGATCCTCCGTGAGTGCACCCTCATCATATACCTGGAAGGAACTCATGTCAATAACATGTGTAGGATCACTAATATAATGTCTCAAAACAAATACGTGAAAAACATCGTGCATATGCCTCAAAGAATCAAGCAAGGCTAGTCAATAGGCCACGGGCCCCTTCTTTTCCACAATATCAAAAGGTCCCACGAACCTAGGAGAGATTTTAGCACCCTTTCCAAACTTGATCAAACTCTTATGCGACTTCACCCGCAAGAAGACTCGATCGACAACTTCATAACTACAGTCGACATGGTGCGCATCGGCATAACTCTTATGTCGTTCATGCGCTTCCTTGATCCTTTGTCTTATAGTTTTCATTTGATCTCCCATTTCTTGGATCGCTTATGGTCCCATCAGGACACTATCCTCAAGTCGATCCCAACTCAGAGGCATCCAACACAGTCGCCCGTAAAGAAACTCGAAAGGTGCCATCTTAATGGCGCTTTGATAATTGTTGTTATATGCAAATTATACTAGTGGAAATAATTCTTCCCAACACTTTTGTTGGTCCATAACGTACATACGCAACATGTCCTCCAAGATATGGTTTGTTCATTTGGTCTGCCCATCTGTCTCCAGGTGATATGCAATACTAAATTTAAGTTGGGTTCCCAAGGCCTCTTGGAAACCAGTCCAAAATCGTCCAATAAACATCGATCCTCGATCGGATATAATCCTATTAGGCACGCCATGCAGCCTCAAAATCTCGTTGATGAAAACTCTAGCTATGCCAGGTGATTGATACGTCATACATACAAGAATAAAATGAGAACTCTTCGTTAGAGTGTCGTCTACCACAAAAATCGAGTCATGTCTCCTGGCCGTCAATGGCAATCCAACAATGAAATCCATCGAAATGACCTCCCATTTCGATTCTGGAATAGCATGTGGTTGTAGTAATCCTGCTATATGTCTATGTTCATCCTTCACCTGCTAACATTCTAGACATATTGCCACGTAGTTGACTATGTTTGCCTTCATTCCTTTCCAGAAGAATAAGGGTTTAAGGTTTGCCCTCATCTTCGTGACTCCAGGATGAGCCATATACACTGCTCTATGAGCCTCGTTTAGGATCAAACTCCTCAACTTGTCATTGGGAGGTATGTAAACTTGATTTTTAAATCTCAATAATCTGTCGTCGTCAAACGAAAATCCCTCAAATCTTGGTACCATCATTGCATTTTGTCCGATAAAATCCTTGACCTCTTTGTACCAGTTATCGTCGCATTGTAAAGTTAGAATATTTTCACGTAGATTCGTCTGAAGAGGCATCATCGAAAAGATGTGTGGTCTCCAACTCAATGCATCTGCCACTCTGCTCACTGTACCCTTTATGTAAGTAATCTCTAAATCGTACTCGTTAAGAAATTTCAACCAACTTTGTTGTCACGTGTTCAATTCGCTTTGTGTAAATATGTGTTGTAGTACACAGTGGTTCGTTTTTAGTTCAAATTTTCTTCCAATAAGGTAGTGTCTCCAAACTCTCAAGGCATAAACAATGGCTAACAACTCCAAATCGTGCGTCACATAGTTCTCCTCATGCCTTCTCAACCTTCTCGAGATGTAAGCGATCACTCGATCATCTTGCATTAAGACTTTGCCTAAGCCTTCCTTGGATGCATCAGTGCATACCAAGAATTTTGCGTCCATGTCAGGGACCTTTAGTATTGGTTTTGTTGTCAACAACTCCTTGAGCCTCTGAAATTCTTCTGCACATTTCTCGGTCCAAACAAACTTCTTATTCTTCTTCTACAATTTCGTAATTGGATTTTCTATCTTCGAAAAACCCTCAACGAACAGTCGATAGTATCCCGCTAAACCCATGAAGCTACACACTTCTGGGACATTCGTCGGCCCGGGCCATTCCATAATAGCCTCGACCTTGGCTGGATCCACAGCAATACCTTCATCGAAGATGACATGTCCTAATTAATGAATCTTCGATTGATAAAACAAGCATTTAGACAAATTTCCATACAATTTGTTCTCTCGTAGACATTGTAGTACCAGGCACAAGTGCACTTCATTCTCCTCCATCATCCAAGAGTAAGTCAAAATATCGTCAATGAATACTTGGATGAACTGGTCCAAGAATCTGCAGAACACCCCATTCATCAAACTCATAAATACCCATGGGGCGTTCGTCAGTCCAAATGATAGAACAGTAAACTCATGATGTCCCACCCTCATCTTAAAGGTGGTCTTAGGGACATCGTCCTCCTTGATCCATAACTGGTGATACCTTGATCTCAATTCGATCTTTGAAAACACCGTCACACCCTTCATATTATCAAAAATATAATCAATCCTTGGCATTGGATATTGGTTCTTGATCGTTGCCTTGTTCAATTGACTCTAGTTAATGCAGAGTCTCCATGACCCATCCTTCTTTCGTATGAAAATAACAGGCACACCCCATGGTGACACACTTGGATGTATAAGTCCTAGGTCCAACAACTCCTTCAATTACACTTTCAACTTCTGTAACTCCACGGTCAACATCCGAAAAGGCATTCTTGCTATCGATTTAGTCCCTAGTTTTAGGTCTATGGTAAATTCCAATTCCCTCTCCGGAGGCATCCCAGGTAACTCCTGAGGGAAGACGTCATCAAACTCTCTTACCACTGGAAGGTGTTTCAGACCTTCTGCTACTCCCTTCTTTTTTAACGTAAGGATCGCATAAAGATTACATCCCTTGCACATGCTCTTCTGTAGGTTCAAGGAAGAGATGAACCTCAGGGAACTCCCTAGTTCTGACCTACAATCACATGTCTCTGTCCCTCATCATCGTCCAAGCTTAATTGTTCTATATTACAGTTGAGTATCGCCTCATGCGATTCCAACCAGTCTATATTGATCATGACGTCATAAGATACTAAGATCGTGACATACAGGTTGGCCCTAGTGACAAACTCTCCCAGGTTAAGGCTACAGCCCGTAACCTTCCCTCCAACCTTCTGGTTGACTCCCAAGTCCATTTCTACAAGGCTAAACTCATCTTGTTTGACTGCCTTCACCTTAATTCTTTTTAGCCTCGCACCAGAAATAAAACTTTCGGTAGCACCGGGATCTATGAAAATACTAAGGGTCTGGTCAGTGATGGTACCTGACGTCTCGAGCACAGTCGACTGGTGCTCTGCCTAGCGGTTATTCACCACCGCATGAATCTGATGGGCCTTGCCCAAAGATCCCACGATAGTGGGTCCGGCTGATCCAGATGCTTTGGTCCTCTCCACTGGATAGTCATGTTGGTAATGTGGCTCCCCACATTCCAACACACTTTATTCGGTCCAGTATTCCTGGTACCCGAAATAGAAGCTGAATCCTAACATTAAGGCCCAACATGAACTTGTTGACCTTAATTTTATCGGTAATTTGGTGCAGAGCATACCAAAGTAGCTCCAAAAATAGGCCTCGTACTCGGGCACCGTACGACCGCCCTTTCGCAAGGCATTGAACTTGTTGAGTTGATGCTCAACGAATTCCTCAGAAAGATACCTCTCTTGGAACCGTTCCTCGAACAGTGCCCATGACACATCTTCAACGACCATGTTCAAATGCGGTAGGAGCGTCTTCCATAATTAGAATAGCACTCCCCTCCATTTTAAATACCACCATGCAGGCCTTCAGGTTGGAGGTATAGTCACGAAGTGCAAAGAACATCGCCATATTCTCCAACCATGCCTTAGTGGCTTCACTGTTCGGGGCACCAAGGAACTCGGGAAATTTGACCTCCTTGAGTTCGTGGTGAATACTAACGGTAATGGTCGGGCACGCTGTGGACCCTCAGGGGTACAGGGGCCCTGGACTCATCTCATTACAGATGGTGAATCAAGGCCTCTGACAATCTCTGGAAGGACCTTGTCAGACCATCATCATCCCTTACAACAATTGAACCCAACCCAAGGGCTTGTTATTCCCCCTTGGGGGTTAGACTCTAAGGGCGCAGGCACTTCTATAGGCGCCGCACCTCCTTCCACGGCACCACATTGCAAACCTCTCTATCATCCTCTAATTGAGATCATCGCGTGGACACGTTAAAGTTTTAATTAGTGTTAGGTTATTACTCAAGGGTTTACTGTAGTGGAAATCATGGTGATCCACAGTTGCAGGGTCGAACCCGCTCTGATACCATATGTAACAACCCCAATCGTTACAACTACATGTGATGCAAAGCAACTGCAAATTTTTTTTTTGTTTTAAGAAGGAAGGCAACAACAAAAACAGCTAAACAACACAACTTGACGACGAACACAACGCACGTCAATCAGGAAATAGACAACAATGAATCAGCATACTAGCACATCATGCAACTGGATGAAACATGAGATATTCAATAGACAGATATAAGCGACTACCCATCCGACACATGCAAGACAACGCCTACAACTAAAGTTCAACATCAGCAAACCCAACACATTGGCTTTGACGACCAGTAATTAGGAACCTCTACAACACGCAAACCAAATGCATTAAGGCGTTACAAACCAAGTGTCAACATCAATTACAATGAACAATATTCCCACATCGGGAAGCACAAGACTCCAGCCAAGTTATCATTCACATCTATCCATCAGGGCGTGCAACGATCCCTTCATCAAGAATCATGTCTTCATGAGGCGATAGGTGAGATAGTAACCAAGGCGCAACATAACATATCTGACCATAACCCAAGGAAAAATCCAACGCGCTAGGAGACTGAATTACTGTCAAAATACATGAAGACTAAACCCAAGCACCCAATCGACAAGTCTACCAGACACAAGGGAAAACTGACTACTATAACAATCATACATCACATCAAATTCTTGGCGCAACAAATTCTATTGCAATCATACATTAATTAAAGGATATTATTAGTAACCGATGAATATTCCCTCGAGAATCTATTCTACAATATAATTTTATTAACAAAAGTTTCACTACAATTTCCATTCGCTTAACATATAATTCCTTGTAAAAGCCTAAGTTAAATATTCCACCCCTATCATTACCCTTCCCAAACATACATGCCTTAGATAATGATAATGGACATATCCACCCTCTTAAGCATAAGATAATGAGAAACTTGGGAAATGCATGACCCTAAAATGCCTTATCAATATTAGACCACATTAATTGAAATCTATAACAGTCATGTATATCAATACTCCATTTAATTCATCCCAGTACCTTGAATCTATAACTCCTTAATTCCCTTTTAGTATCAACAATGATATCATTGTCTAACATTATTATCGTTGTCTAGAGAATATATGATATCGCATAGCAGAGTTAAATATGATAACACTATGTAACTATATAATCCAAATGATCCATAAGTATCGATGTGTAAATAATCAACAAATGATAAAGCGTTGTCATATAAATAAATAATAAACATGTTGTCATATAAAATAATAATAAATACAATTATAAAAACGTTGTCATATAAACAAATCATAAACACGTTGTTATTCACAGCAACAATGCTAAAAAAGAATTCATACTAAAGGTAAACACGTTGTGTATAGATTCGTTGTATTTTAACAAGGAATGTCAAATCGATGTCTATATATATATATATATATATATATATATATATATATATATATATATATATATATATATATATATATATATATATATATATATATATATATATATATATATATATATATTGGATGAATGGTTGTGTAAACAAAACGTAATGTTGTCTGATAATAAAATCGTTGTCAAAAATATTTCATTAAAACCAGAGTTGGTGACCAGTTTCGATTTATTCTAGTCTTCCACAAGGAAGGATAACAGAGAACAAATCTTGGTACAGGCTTATTACACTAGTGAAATGTCGATAACGAAAGTACCAAGCTCTGTTAGGGCCCTCGGTTAATTTATTGCTTGAATCTTTTAGTTATAACGGGATGAGGATTTGTGTTTGGTAAAGGTGTGATCTCGCTAAGATTATTGGTGCCTCGACGTCCTCATGTTGGGCACGAATGACGAGATGGAGTCTTTTCATTCGGTGCTAGGCTCAGAGATAGTCGAACAGTGCTTGTGTTAGGTTGGATGTCCAAATATAGGTCAGAACGGACCTTCAACATTTCAAATGCGGGCCCTTTCTATCTGGCTGGATTGTTTCCTATTGTTTTCATTCATAAATTCCAAATTATGTGAGGAGTCTGGCCGAATTTGCTTTTCCTGTCGTTTTCATTCTTAAAAATTCCAAATTATGTGAGGAGTCTAGCCGGATTGTATCCTTGTCATTTTCTTCCTAAAATTTTTGAGCTTCTATGATGCGTGATATCCTTGTCTTATTAAATGTATAAATCGCTATCCAAAAATGCAGAGTGTAAATGCTAACAACAATATCGCTATCTTCCAACATCACAATGTATCGTTGTATTTTAACCTCACAATACATTTGATGTCTTTTAAATATATCATTGTCAAAAAGGAATTAACAAATATAAAAAATTTGACAAGGAATTAATGATACAGTTCGTTGTCTATTTAAAGGAATCAATCATATATATATCGATGTCTCATTAATTGGTTGTCTCATTAATTCGATGTCATATAATTCATTGTCTAAATAAAGGAATTGATCATATATATCGTTGTCTAAATAATTTGTTGTCAATCAATCAAGATTATTGTCCATTAATAAATCTAAGTCAACAATGATATCTCTGTCCAATAATAATAATTTTTTCCATTGTTATTCGTTGTCAACAACATTAAAAACACAGGTATATCAACAATGAAATTCATTGGTAAATCATGTTTCATTAAAAACACAGGTAAAGGTTTAATTCAACAGTACAAACGAAATTAAAACTGGACGCATTAAAATGGTAATTTCAACAGTAAAACGAATTCAAAATTTGGGCACAATAACTTTGGATTAATAGTTAACAAGAGCAGTTCTATAATGCCCGGGGTTTTCATACTAAACTCAGAAAAATGAGGGAAGCAAATCGCCCAATGAGAAAGGTAAGACATTGGGTGTTAGAATAGAAAAACATAGAGAACAACGGACAAAATGAAGAGACGATCAATCAAATAGAGACACAGAGATTTATTGTTCAAACGCAGAGATAAGTACGGGATAGATAGTTGGGCGAAATTTATCCTTCACTTATTATCCATGCATGGGAAAGAAGGGCATTTGAATCTATAAGTCTTTAAACACCGGAGTGATGAACATTGATTCAGCTCATGGTCGACTGCTCAGGCATGGACTAATAACTTCAAGATAAGGGAAAAAAGATAAAAACACAATATGCATCCAGATCTTCTCTGTGGAGAAACAAATAATGAAATAAAAGCGCAATCAAGGAATAAAGAAAACATTGTCATGAGATACAAGAACGCAGGTAAGGTTTTGAGCTTGGGGCTCATTTTGGCCACGCGCAAAGAGATATTAATTCATAAATAAAGGTTACAGTCGATAGCAAGGGTTCTTACTAAATAAATCAAGCGACAAGGGCATTACAAATACCATAGGAAAGCAGGTGCAAGAAAGCTCGTGGAAATGAAATATTCAACCGAGCACAGAAAAATAACATGTGTAAATTAAATTTCATTGCAAGTAACAACTTTAACAGGCGTACCTTAGCCAAATGTGAATGCTCTGAAGTTGTTGTCCTGTGCGTGCTCCGTCCATCTCCCGCTTGCCAACCGATGTGACCTCACCGGTACCTCCCAGCCAACGCTATGGGTATTCTTCTTCCCCCTAATCCTCTTGAGCCGCAAAGAGGCCACGCACACAATACTAGAGAATGCTAGCATCCAACTCGCCTTGCAAGGTCGAGCTACCACTCGTTACCCGAGCTAGGTATCCCAACTCCCACAAGAGAAAGTTCAGTCAAGATAAAATTCCAGCAGCTTAACGTTACGCAAAAAGATGAGATCCACACTCCTCCTCCTTCATCCTTTTTATAGAGTTTTCAAGTAATTAGTTTACCAAATTCTCATTAAATTCATTTTTCATTTAATTAATTTTGAAAAGCCTCGCCCGTACACATGTCGCCCGATCCCCTAGTTGCACCGGAAAATCAATTTTATTAATTAATTAAATATTCTTATTTCCCTCATCCACCTAAAAGCGTTCCTATAAATGCTCCTCAGTGTCCCAATATTCCCTTACAATTCTTAAATGACTTACGCCTTACTTAACTCCTAGTTGAGTTCATGAATAGAAAGTTCCCAAGGCAAGATTCCTTACTAAGTTAAATATTCGGGTTTTTTTCTTTACGTTTCCCCTTTTCTTTAAGTTTCCTATTTCTTTTAAGTTTCCCTCTTTTTCCTTTTTAACTAAAAATCAATTTAGCAAGTGTATATAAACAACCATTTACCCTTTTTCCTCTTTAATTAAAAATTAATTTAGCAAGTGTAGATAAAAACAACCATTTACCCTCTTTTATTTTTAACTAAAAATGAATTTAGCAAATGTAGATAAAAACAACCATTACCCCCTTTTTTAAAAATTTAATCCTCCATTATATATATATATATATTATTTTATTTTACTTTAATAAATAAAGTTTGAATTTATTTACCCCTTTCTTGTTATATGTATAATTATTTTTGTTCATAGGTTCTCTTAGACCTAGGTTTTAAATTCACTAGGTTGGGCGACATTTTTAAGGGAAAAAATGTTTTTGAACTTTACTTATCATATCATTCATTTTAAGGCCGACTAGGTTTATTCACTTACTAGTTAAAATCGTGATGTGCCCTTTAGGACGCACTACGTGCTCCAAGGGTGCCACTCGCCTGCTTTCATTTTCATTGCGCGACATGCCCTTCAAGACGCACTACGTGCTCCAAGGGTGTCACTCGCCTCTTTCTATTTTCCTTGCACGGCGTGCCCTTCAAGACGCACTACGTGCTCCAAGGGTGTCACTCGCCTCTTGAATGAATTTGGTAGACGTCAAACCCCCGGAGTCAATACTCTGCCAGGTGATCTTATGGGAGACTAAGGGGCTCTAAGGAATAAGGCCCCTACCTTGTTGTGTGCCCCTTAGAATCATCGTGAGCGACTGTCACAGTCTTCCCTCACGACATCGTGGGTCTTCTCGAACTAGGTAATCGTTAACCTACAGTTCGAGCCATGGCGGGAGTGCTAGTAGGTTGTGGCAAGGTTGCTGCCACACCCCTCCCTCAATGTCTTTGGTTGTCCTACGTGACCCCTCTACTCCACATGTGAGTCTGGTTGGAAAGTTATCGTCAGCCTGCATCCATCAACGAATCATGTCAGCAATAATAATCAATCATCATAACATCTAATCATATGTACATATGTCCTATCAACAAGATTCAAACCCCAATAGTCCACTCCCTGACTCGATCCGGAGTCCAAGGGTTTTCATCGATGCCTCTGCATCCTCAATGTCCAAAGTCCTGCACACTCAGGAGAACCTAGTCAATAGCACCTGTCTATGTAAATATAATGGAATAACATATCATCAATCCATAGTATCCCATAATCATAATCAAAATGACAAATAGTATAATAACCTGGATCACTTGCACACGTCCTCCAAGAATATGTTTGCTCAGTGCGCACAAGAGCGGGATGTTACACTATAGCTCCTTCCTTTACCACCACCACCCCCGTGACATTCACTCATTTCATGGGGACGAATCCGTCCACTTTTAATAATGGTATGCGGAATTATGACACTCAGTCCATGCCTTGGGTCTCTAATCATTTTCCTATTGATATGCCCAACATGCCTCCCCCCTTTCCATCCTCTCTCTAGCCCACTATGTGAATCCTAGTTTTGGATCTTGGGGCACCATGGCCCCACCGTCTACGTCTTCATTTGATAGGAGTCATATCCCTCTACCAACTCTCGTTGTGGGAGGTTGGAACCTCCCCTCTTACGGATCCAATCCTAGCCATGTTTCTTCAGGATCCAATGCTCAAATGGGTGGTTATCCTACTTATTACACCCCGTCTGTGTATCCTTCGTCCGCCACGCCAGCTCCTACGAACACTTTTCCCATGGCGGGTTCACATATATCCTCGGGTATTTCATACCGAGGGAATCAGTTTTATAGTTTGGGCTACCCTCTTCACGGAACCCCTTCACATGGGAGAAACATATATCCTCACTTGAATAATCCTTATCACACTTTTGTCTCTTCATAGACATCTGCTTCAGTGATGATGCATGTACAAACCTCTATGGATCAATTAGGCGAAGGATACTACCTTTCCGGACAGGGACAGCGTGTAAACCAGGACCCTTCCTGGTCTGCAATGTCTCAAAACCAATATTTCCCAGAACCTTGGTATCAAATTCCGTAACTCACCACAGCCACTAGTCCAGTCACTACCAGTCATATCAGAGCTCCATCACCAACCACTACTAGTCATGTTGGAAATTGGTCAATGACCTATGCAATTCATGTTGAAGACCCGCAACCAATCGTTGCTAGTCATGCTGGGGAAATCACTCTAGTATCCATGAGTCATATCAATACCACATCTCCAAACTTTGTACATCAGGTGGGAGATGAATCTCCAGCCTATGCCAGTCACGTTGAGAACATGTCTCCAACCATTGTAAATGACGTTGGGGGAATTCATATGATTGAGAAGCCTAGACGTGTCAGACGTAAGCCCAAATTCCTTTGCCAGACTTGCGAAGGAAATCACCTTACTCGTTTGTGTCCTGCTATTGTCGGGATACCAAAAGAGTTGTTCTCACCTAGGGGGCCTTCAGGTTTTGAGGCATCTGTGGTTTCCCCACACCTTGTTTCTCCTTTGATTGACACAGCAGTCATGTCGATGCAATCCTCTCCTGACCACACCCTCGTTGTCAAGGGTGATGTGTCTCCTGACCCTATTTCCATGCATCCTATTCAACCTGGATTTGAAGAAGTGGTTGCACCAGTCCAATCTCTGTTCAATCCATCTCTCCTTTTGTAGGGTGATGCATCCTTCAACCATGTCGTTAGCATTTTTTATACTACACCTTCTGAACAAGAGAGATTTTTACTCTCCCTGAGTACTCTCCATTCAAGTTTTGTAGAAGTTCCCTTTGATTGGGATGGTCTTGTGGGGTATCAAATGCCTCCTCCTATGTCCTTTCAAGTAAGAGACATCATCTGATATATCATGGAGACGGTAACCTCCACTAGCACTTTATCCTCCTCAATTTGGAGAGCTTTAGGTTTTCCCAAGCTTGTGTCGGCTATTCGTAAGATACTGACATTTCACAGAAGTCGATGGAAGGAGACCCGCTGACAAACACAAAAGAGGTAAAGTTTTCCTTGTGATTTGCAAGGTCTAAATTGTACTACGTGACAAAATTAAAATGCATGCCCAAGCTTCCCTGTAGCTCCAAAAATTGTTTTATAAGTATTAAAATGGAGTTACATAAATGGTAAATTTTCATGTGCATCTAAAGTTCAATTCAAGAACATGAGAGGTTGCTTTCATGCACCCAGAATTGGGATTTCATGTAAATTTGAAAGCAAAACTGACTCAACCTCAAATGCATGCCCTAGTCTAAATTTTAATCCAAATTTAGTGGTTCAACTTGCATACATTGTAGTTTGTGATTTTACACTTGTCTATAACATTATATTGGAAATTTCAGATATAAACCTACTTGGAGTGCATAAAGGATAAAAATTCCTTCTAAAACGAAAGGGCCAAATTGTTAAAGTTGGTTATATGAAACTACAAGGTCTAAAATGCACACTCCAAAAAGGATGATTTCTATGCACAAAGATTCACGGCATTTTGATGAATCAGAGGATGGTGGATTATGAGAGAAAACAAGGTCATTTTTGCGTTAAGGGTCATAAAATACTATTATGTGCAAAAATAGGCAAGAGATGCCTAGTAAAACCCCCATAATGCACAACATGTTTGTAAAAGGTAACCCAAGGTTGTATTATACCTTAGATTTGAGTTGTGCGAGTTGTTGGGGTTGTGGTTTATCATAGTATATATGCTCATGTTTTTTATTTTGCAATTGCAAGTTTAAAGAGGGTGGTTGTGCAAAAGAGACAAAGTTTGCCTTGTAATTTGCAAGGTCTAAATTGTTCTAAGTGACAAAATTAAATGCACGTCCAAGCTTCCCTATAGATCCAAAAATTGTTTTATAAGTGTTAATATGGAGTTACATAAATGGTAAATTTACCTATGCCTCTAAAGTTCAATTGAAGAATAGGAGAGGTTGCTTTCATGCACCTAGAATTGGGATTTCATGTAAATTTGAAGGGAAAACTGCATTATTGTAAAATCCACACCCTAGTCTCAACTATGAACCAAATGGAGTGGTTCGACTTGCAAAAGTTGTAGTTTGTGATTTTACACCTGTATATAAACTTTTATTGGCATTTTTAGACATAAACCTACCAGGTGCACATAAAGGCTAAAAATTGCATTGTAAAACCAAAGGGACAAATTGTTAAAGTTGGTTATATTAAACTAGACGCCCAAATTTGGAAAAGGCTCCATACATTAGGATTTAAGTTGTAAATTGATCATTCCAATATTTATAACATGTTTGTACAATTAGTAGTGAATTTACACTCCAAAAAGGATTATTTGTATGCACAAAGACTCACGACATTTTGATGAATCAGAGGATGGTGGGTTATGAGAGAAACCAAGGTCATTTTTGCATTAAGAGATATAAAAGACTCTTTTGTGCAAAAATAGGCAAGAGAATCCTAGTAAAACGCTCAGAATGCACAACCTATTTGTAAAAAGTAACCAAGGTTGTATTATACCTTAGATTTGAGTTCTGCAAGTTGTTGGGGGTGTGGTTTATCATAGTAGACATGTTCATGTTGTTTATTTTGTAATTTCAAGTTTAAAGAGGGTGGTTGTGCCAAAGAGGCAAAGTTTGCCTTGTAATTTGCAAGTTTTAAATTGTACTAAGTGACAAAATTAAAATGCACGCCCAAGCTTCCATGTAGCTCCAAAAATTATTTTATAAATGTTAATATGGAGTTACATAAATGGTAAATTTATCTATGCATATAAAGCTCAATTGAAGAACATGATAGGTCGCTTTCATGCACCTAGAATTGGGATTTCATGTAAATTTGAAGGGAAAACTGCCTTATTATACAATGCACGCCCTAGTCTCAATTTTGACCCAAGTGGAGTGGTTCAACTTGCAGAAGCTGTAGTTTGTGATTTTACACCTATATATAAACTTATATTGGCATTTTCAGACATAAACCTACCTTATATTTGAGTTGTGAAAATTGTTGGGGATGTGGTTTATCATAGTAGACATGTTCATGTTGTTTTTTTTAGCAATTGCAAGTTTAAAAGGGTGTCTATGCAAAAGAGGAAAAGTTTGTCTTGTAATTTGCAAGGTTTGTACTAAGTGACAAAATGAAAATGCACGCTCAAGCTTCCCTCTAGCTCCAAAAATTGTTTTATAAGTTTTAAGATGGATTTACATAAATGGTAAATTCACCTATGCATCTACAGTTCAATTCAAGAACATGAGAGGTTACTTTCATGCACCTAGAATTGGAATTTCATGTAAATTTGAATGCAAAATTGCCTCAACCTCAAATGCACACCCTAGTCTCAATTTTGAGCCAAATTTAGTGGTTCATCTTGCATAAGCTCTAGTTGGTGATTTTACACATGTCTATAAACTTATATTTGGATTTTCAGACATAACCTACATGTTGTGCATAAAAGCTAAAAATTGCATTGTAAAACCAAAGGGACAAATTGTTAAAGTTAGATATATTAAACGCCACACCCAAAGTTGGCTAAGGCTCCATAATTAAGGATTTAAGTTGTAAATTAATCATTCTAATATTTATAACATGTTTTTACAATTAGTAGTGCATTTACACTCCAAAAAGTATGATTTCTATGCACAAAGTTTCACGACATTTTGAAGAATCATAGGATGGTGGGTTATTAGATTAGCCAAGGTTAGTTTTTCATTTTCGGTCATAAAAGACTCTTTTGTGCGAAAAAACTATGTAATTTGCAAGGCCAAACCTGCACTAAGTGAGAACATTAAAATGCATGCCCAAGCTTCCTTGTAGCTCAAATTTTGTTGTAAAGGTTGTAATGTGGAGTTAGATATGTTGTAAATTTACATATTTCATTTAAAGTTCAATTGAAGAACATTAGAGGTTTCTTTTATGCAGCTAGATTTCGGATTTCATGTAAATTTGAATGCAAATTGACCTCAAAATAAAATGCATGCCCTAGTGCCAATTTTGACCCACATTATTTTGCATCCAACAAGGCTCTACTAAGACCTTTAGTCACTATTAAAAGTATAAGGGGAGAGAGGGGACACCCTTGTATTAAGCCCTCTTAAGCCTTAAAAAACCTAAAGTAGACCCATTTATTAATATATAGAAAGAAATCGTGGATACACGGTTCATAACCTAGTTCACAAAAGGAACAAAAAACCCAAAGTGAATTAGCATCAATCTCAAATAAAACTAGATAACCCTATCATATGCCTTAAATAAATCAACTTTAACCACCGATACCCTGATATTCCTAGTCTTAATGGAATGTATACCCTCTTGCACCATCCCCAATGGCCTCATGAATATGCCTACCATATAAAAAACCCAAAATGCTCACTAGAAATAGACTTGGAGAGTAGTCCTTTAACCCCTCTAGCAATAATATTTGCAATAATTTTATATATGTGGTTGTATAAGGAAATAGGCATATACTCCTTAAAACAAGTAGGGTTATCAAACTTAGGGATCAAAGCAATGTTTCTTCTTTCAAAACACATAAGTCATAAATTATCAAACTATTTGGTGATAAAAGCATATTTGTAATAAATATATATATCATTTATCTTAGGAGATAACCAATTGATTTCTTGTTACTGCCTTTAAAATTTGGAAACAACACCATTCCATTAGTGTCACATGTGCATCATTAACAATAATTAACAACAACTTACGACAAAAATAAATGGCAATGGAAATATCTTTAGAAATACACGCAAAAAGTCCTACACACTAATATACAACATGGTATACCACCTACATGTTCAAAGAAGTAAAAAAAAAAATAATAGTATTAAAAACAATTTCATTTCCTACAAAAATTTACATGAGTTCAATTGAAAATACATGGTTTTCCCAAGAGTAGTTGTTATTAACTACTTATCCATATGTAGTGAAGATTCCCAAACAAATTGGGATGCATAATCATTGATTTGGAAAAAAAATTAAGAAAACCTATTATATGTTCATGGAAAATGTTTATATTTAAGTGAAAAATATAAGTGTATGCATAACTTAAATAATAAATTATTCTACGAATTTTTTATTTTAAATGAAATATGAAAATTTGTAGCATAAATTTCTTCAAAATAAAATAAATTTTAGCCAAATTGGTGAAATTTCTCTTTAAAAAAGCATTGGATCAAAGAAATGAAAGTAGCATTGACAGCTGCAAGAATTCTCCCATAACATATTGAATCCTCAACAACCCTTAACAATTGATCATTCCAATATTTATAACATGTTTGTACAATTAGTTCTACATTTCACTCCAAAATGGATGGTTTCTATGCAAAAAGATTCACGACATTTTGATGAATCATAGGATGGTGGGTTATGAGGGAAACCAAGGTCATTTTTTCATTTTCAGTCATTAAATACTCTATTGTGCAAAAAGACATTGTAATTTGCAAGGTCGAACTTGTACTAAGTGACAACATTAAAATGCATGCCCAAGATTTCCTGTAGCTCAAAAATTGTTTTAAAGGTTGTAATATGGAGTTATATATATTGTAAATTTACATATGTCATTTAAAGTGCAATTGAAGAACATGAGAATTTGCTTTCATCTAGCTAGATTCGGGATTTCATGTAAATTTGAATGCAAAACTGCCTCAAAGTAAAATGCATGCCCTAGTGCCAATTTTGAGCCAAATTGAGTGGTTCAACTTGCAGAAGGTGTCATCCGTGATTTCACACTTGTCTATAACCTTATATTGGCATTTTCAAACAGAAACCTCGTTGATGTGCATAAAGGCTAACAATTGTTTTCTCTTTTTCTTTAAAAAACAAGTGTTTAGTCTTATTACAAATTCTTCTTTCTCAACATAATTTAAAATTCCTTAAAAAAATTGAGCATAGTATAAAATCCATATGAGTGGAAATATGAAATTATGCATTGGATTATGTAAATTGAAACCAATAAATTATAAACAAAATACCTTACTAACATATCTTTTATATGAATATTTCTTGTAAATATCCTTCAGATAAACAGAACACGCATTGGTCAAATAAGAGATGATTCATTAAAAGAACAGCATAAGTAATTTATATTAAAAACGAGATATACAAAGTATTAGGCTAAAATCCTAGAATTATCAAAATTACAAATGATCTCTTAATGGCATCCTCACACACGGTACTTAAACTTAATACTACTAACATATAATGATCTGAGTCTATTTAGGCATCACCCATTTCCTCATCTTGGCTAATGTAGACATTATGCCTAGAGATAGATGAACTAATGCTATCAACTCCATTATTCTCCTTAGCTTGGCATCTAGGACATTTTAGAACATGAAGATCATGTTTAATCCTGATTAAATCATTCATAATTATGTTCAGTTTGTTCTCAACCATGAGTTGAAAGTACACCATGAGTTGTTCATTCCTTGCACGAGATTTAAACTTTTTTTCCCTTGCTTCAAGAGCACTCTTAACTAAACAAGTAGGAACTTTAGGAAATGTATCTAAGGACCTTTTTAAAATAACCGATGTTGCAGGAATAGAAACTGCACAATTTTTAAAACCAGAATTAGCTACAAAAGTATTCCTAGTCTTCGAATTAATCTTGTTTCTTCGGTAATTTGAGCCTTTCGTCGCCATTAGACAAGTGTAATCGTCATGATTCATAGCCCAATATCTGATTATATTTCATATACAAAAGATCAACGAAATGACCATTAAATAGAGGATTTTCCACGAGCAAATATATGTAAGTCTTAATCCTTCATTGGATTTCCAAAGTACAATTTGATACTCTTCATGTGTGAATTATCACACAATTTGTCTTAATCGATGGTTGTATTAGTCAAATTATGAATATTGTTATTAAACTCGGATGGTGGTTTAATTAGTTAATAATTATGATAATGACTAAGGTTGTAGTACTTGGAAAAAAAATACGATTTGTAATCAGTAGGTTGTACTTTGAAAAACATTACGATTTGTAATCATTAATAAATTTGATTTTTTTACTGTATCTAAAGTTTCATATTTTCATATTTAACACTTTGAAATTCCTCCAAAGAAAACGTGGCTCAAAGTTTATGAATTTTTATTATTAATATATAACCCATCAAAAAGTTATATCTGAAATTACAAAGTATGTTTATTATTATTTTATATATTTGTAATTTGAACTTATATATATGGTTGTTGTGGGTGAGAGTGGGGCATAAAGAGAGAGGAAGAGGGAGAAAAGGGGAGAGAATGAGTGATCATGCGAGAGATCGGAGAGAGAAAGAGAGAGATAGTGGTGGGAGACATAGGAGCAGGGGGAAATAGGTAGAGGTTGAATGGGAGATAGATAAATATTCTTGCCATTGTCTAGGTGTAATTCTAGGTCATGGCATAGGTCTAGGTCATGGTCATGGTCTATGTCATGGTTTAATGGTAGCTTTGTTGTCTTTGTTGGTATCAATTTCCTTTATGCCAACAGAGCATAGCAGAGTAGGTATAAGCTTTGGTTGCATGTAATATACAGAGTAATGTTTTCTATATAAGCTTTGGTGTCATGTAATATATAGAGTAATATTGTCTATGTGATTGTATTAATCAAGATCTATGTGTAGGTTAAATATGATGAAATATACTAGAGGAGAAGAAACAAGTCATGGCGGGTATTCTTATTTTGGACAATGTGATTTCTTTGGTGAGAATATTTTTTGAACATTATTCATACAAATGAAGTAAGTTAAATTACACACAATTGATATATGAGAGGACAGAATAGAGGTTGAGAGTGATATGGAGAGAGAGGGAGGGAGGAAGGGGGTAGAGAGAGAGGTGAAGAGATAAATCCCTACGAATATTATGTACTTGACTTATTCCCCTTATCCCCCTAACTTATGAGAAAATTCATGAATGGAATGAATCCCCTATACAAATTATAGGTGGAAGGGAAGACCAAGGCACGTGCTAATAGTGCCATTAAAAATGAAAAAGACAGCTCTTGTTGGCTCTCTCTCTTCCTTTGCTTCTCTCCCTTTCCCCCTCCATGCATAGGAACCTACCTCCACTATTTCTTACCTAGACCCATCTAACCCTAGGCCCATGCCTATACCTAACCAAACTTAACCCCTCCCCACACCCAATCCCAGCTAAGATCCTTATGGTCGTACCTCTTCCTAGGGTCCCCACAATCCCTACACATTCAACCTAGTGCTCTAACCACTGCCCTATTAAGTAGAGGATTTTCCACGGGCAAATCTATATAGGTGATTGTGTCTAAAGTTTTATATAATTTTTATATTTAACACTTTGAAATTCCTCCAAATAAAATGTGGCTCGATGGGAAAGAGTGAGTGAGCATGTGAGAGATCAGAGAGAGAGAGAGTTGGGAGACATAGGAGAAAATTGGGGGAGAGAGGGAGATAAGGGGAGAGAGTAGTAAATGGGAGACAGATAAATAGTCTTTCCATTGTCTAGGTCATGGTCTAGGTGTATATCATGGTCTAGGTCATCGTATAGGTCTAGATCTAGGTCATGGTTTAATGGTAGCTTTGTGATTTTTTTTCTTTGTTGATAAAAATTTACTTGAGGCCAATAGAGCATAGAAAATTAGGTATAAGCTTTGGTTTCATGTAATATACAAAGTAATATTGTCTGTGTGAATGCATTAATCAATATCTTTGTGCAGGTTAAAGATGATGAAATATATTGGAGGAGAAGCAACAAGTCATGGCGGGTCTCCTTACTTTGGGAACTGTGATTTCTTTGATGAGAATATTTTGCAAACATTATGATTTCTTTGACGATAATATTTTGCAAACATTATTCATACAAATGAAGTAAGTTAAATTAATACTCACAATTGATATATGAGAGAGTGTGTGAGAGTGTGAGATGGAGAGAGATGAAGACAGAGAAGGGGGGTAGAGAGAGAGTGTGTGAGAGTGTGAGAGGGAGAAAGAGAGGTCGAGAGTGAGATGGAGAGAGAGAGAGAAGAAGAATAAGAGAGTTCATGAGTGAGAAGGAGAGAGAGGGAGGTAGAGAGAGGTGGAATGGAAGACTCGGGCACATGCTAACAGTGTCATTAAAAATGAAAAGATGGCTCTTGTTGGATTTCTCCCTCTCTCAGCTAGTTCTCTCCCTCTCCCACTCCATGCATAAGAACCTACCTCCACTTTGTCCCTAGACCCATATAACTCTAATCCCCCACCTATAAATAACCCATATTAACACCCCCCCACACACCCGATCGATGCATGTGATAATAGCATCATTATTATTATTTTCTATATTTTCTATAGTATTATTTTCAGACTTATTTTCTATTATTTTGGGCACTGTGATTTCTTTGATGAGAAGAATTTGTGAACATTTTTCATAGAAATTAAGTAATTTAAATTACTCACATTTGATATATGAGGTAATGTATGAGAGTGTGAGGGAGAGAGAGGAACACAAAGAGGGGAGGTAGAGAGAGAGGAACATGGAGAACAAGGGTAGAGAGATAGGAAGACAGAGAGGGGGGTAGAGAGAGAGTGTGTGTTAGAGTGTGAGAGGGAGAGATAGGTTGATCCAGGTGGATATCGGTGGCCACCCACCTTTTCCAACTGGCTCAAAATAGTTTTCTGGCAATTTTGGCAATTTACTATTTTTAGCAGGTTTTAACTTCCGGGGCCATTTTGAGGGCCCAAATGAAGGTTTTTCGAGATCAAGGTTCTCAACGATAGCAGAAGGCATGATTGATCCCCCAAAATGAATCTCCTCGACGATACTTTTCCAATGAGCTATCACACGCCTAAAATGGATATCGTATGCAAAAGTTATGACCCCGAGACGTTGATGTACTCACTTACCCAAACAGGGCCCACATGACTTTTGGCGCTTCATCTCCTAGGGTTAGGTTTTTGGATGTCTAGGGTTTTTTTCATTCCTTATTATTGTAAAAATGCCTTCAGAGCCTCATTGTAATCATCTTCTTTTGAATGCGAGTAGTCGTCACATCTCTTCTCAGAGATAAGTTGTCACCATTCTAGCGAGTCTTTCACTCTGTATTTTTACAGTCTCTGTACATTTATTTCATTAATATAAATTGTGTATTACTGTATATCTGTGTTTATGGTTGCATCTCTGATACATTTTTTTTATATTATTGAATATCTACAATATCTCTGTGCATTTCTTTACTATATCTCCAATCTCATTTCATGCCGAAAATAATCTGGATCAGTGGTATCAGAGCAGGTTGTTCTTGATCGTTTTTTCAGTGCATTTCCCCGACGAGGTCTGAGTATAGAAAGTTGGGTCTCGAGCTTGTCTCTCTTGATTAAAATCTCTCTCCCACACCCAAGAAACCCTCAATGGCAGAAGAAAAGAAAAATGACGAAGCAAACGATCCTATCAGTCTGTTGCTTGAGCAAGCTCTCACGCGACAGAGGGATGAAATGATGGAGAATTTTTCCCACATCCTTCAACACCTACTGATAGCAACAGGCGCATCTTCATCAAGCAGCCACTTTGGAGGAACCTCACCTTTCAAGGTACAAGTTAATTTTGATATTCCTGTATTTGAAGGACAGATAGATGCAGAAGTCCTAGACAAATAGTTAAATATGATAGAAGGTTATTTCTTTGTTCACAAATTTTCCGTCAAATAAAAGATCACCTTCGCACTCCTTAAATCTCTCCCCCATGTCAAACATTTGTGGGAAACTTATTGGGAGCAGAGTTCCACAGAGGAGTCTGAAATATATGGGGTCGATCCCACTTGGGATTTTTTTGTGGATGCGGTAAAGGAAAAGTATTACCCTACTGGAAACTATGAGGACCAGTACATGAGATGGACCACACTGCGGCAAGAGAGGGGCCAAGTAGTTCTGGAGTTCACCAATACCTTCCATACCTTGTGCACCAAGCTGGGTATCAAAGACTCCGAGCGACATTTGGTTCTAAAATATCATGGGGCTCTACACAGATACATCTAAACTGAAATGGATTTTATGGATATCTCATCACTCGGTGTTGCTTATCGATATGCTGTTAAAATCAAGCAGAAATTTAAGCACCAAAAAAAATGGGATTTTGGATCTTTAAATCCGCAACAACCAAAGAATGAAAAAGACATCCCTAACAAATAGTCCTCCAAAAACCAGTCCAAGAAACAGGAAAAGAAGGGTCACGGGAAGACAAAGAAGGACACCGGAAAATGGTGCAATTTCCACAAAATCCCCTGGCACAAGACCAATGAATGTCGCTCAAAACAGTCATTGGTGGCCGAGATCAAAGACAAGGAGCTGAACCCTGATTCAGAATCCAATTCTAAAAATACTGGTAAAGGAGAGATCATTGATGCAGACCCCACTGCTATTGTCGCAAACACATTAATTCAACCAGAAGAACCAACAGATCCTGAAGAGGGGGAGCGCCTTTTTCATTCATAGAAGTCGGTGAAGGGGACCCCGCTGCATTTTATTGTTGATAGCAAAAGCCAGAAGAACCTCATCTCAACAGAGGTCGTCAAACAGTTGGGATTGTCGACAACACCACACCCGTAGCCATATAACATCAGGTGGATTTGCCAAGGACGAGATCTCTGTGTCAGCCAACAATGTCGATTATCATACGGCATCCATCCCTTCAAGGATGAGGTATTATGTGATGTTTCCCCACTGGATGTCTGTGATGTTCTCTTGGGCCAGCCATATATGTGGAAGTGCCATGTTGTTTATGAGTCTCGACCCTGTAGTGTCATTGTTACTTTGGGGGGTCATCTCTATAGAATACCAGAGGTAGTTCTGACTATTGTTCCACCTAAAAAGTGTTGCAAGGTAGTATCTCATACTGCAAAATTTAGCTTCTTCACAATCTGTTCAAAAGGAGAACAGAAGGACACTGCAACCACTATAGCCTCGCCCCAAGCACCTTCTATCCAACAGAAGCAGGTCGACAAGGTTGTAGAAAAGCACAAAGATTCCTTCTACACACCACCCTCTCATGTATCTTGACTTGTTGAACAGCCTCGGCCTCAACAGGTTCTTGACATACTTCCACAAACTGAGTAGCGCGATGTCTCCAGCAATACAAGCAGCTCACCAAGATGCAAATCTAGCAAACGCTTTTCTCTCTCCCCTAGGAACTCAACGCAATGGATACCATTGCTTCCTAAGGAGGAAGGATTGATCTAGGTGGATATCGGTGGCCACCCACCTTTTCCAACTAGCTCAAAACAGTTTTCTGGCAATTTTGGCAATTTACTATTTTTAGCAGGTTTTAACGTCTGGGGCCATTTTGAGGGCCCAAATGAAGGTTTTTATAGATAGAGGTTTTGAATATTATACAAATGCATTATTGATCTCCCAAAATGAATCTCCTCGACGATACCTTTCCAATGAGCTATCACACGCCTAAAACGGAGATCGTATGCAAAAGTTACGACCCCAAGAAGTTGATGTACTCACTTACCCAAACGGGGCCCACATGACTTTTGGCGCTTCATCTCCTAGGGTTAGGTTTTTGGATGTCTAGATTTTTTTGCATTCCATCTTATTGTAAAAATGCCTTCAGAGCCTCATTGTAATCATCTTCTTATGAATGCGAGTAGCCGTCACATCTCTTCTCAAAGATAAGTTGCCACCATTCTAGCGAGTCTTTCACTCTGTATTTTTACAATCTATGTACATTTCTTTCATTAATAGAAATTGTGTATTACTATATATCTGTGTTTATGATTGCATCTCTGATACATTTCTGTTATATTATTGAATATCTGTGATATCTCTGTGCATTTCTTTATTATATCTCCAATCTCATTTCGTGTCGAAAATAATCTGGATCAGAGGTTGAGAGTGAGATAGAAAGAGAGAGAGAGAGAGAGAGAGCATAAGAGAGGTCTTGAGTGATATGGAGAGAGAGGGAGAGAGGGGGTAGAGAGAGAAGGAGGTAGATATAGGTGGAATGGAATATTGAGGCGCGTGCTAATAGTGTCGTTAAAAATGAAAAATAAGGCTTTTGTTGGTTCTCTTCCTCCCTCAACTAGTTTTCTCCTTCACCCCCTCCATGCATAAGAACCTACCTCCACTTCGGATCTAAACCCATCTAACCCTAGGCCCCCGCCTATACCTAACCCACCTTAACCTTGACCCCCCCACACCCAATCCCAGTTAAGCTCCTTATGGTCATACCTCTTCCTAGGGTCCCGGAAAAAAAAAAACCCTACACCTTCAACCTAGTGCTCTAACAGTTTCCCTATGCCTCAAAGAGATTTCAATTCTAAGCCCTGAGGTCCCAATTGTTCACCATGAGTTCTGCATAATATTAACTAGGACAAATCTTGAGATACCAACCATGATCACAACCTCAATCATGGTTGCAGTTAGATGTGTTAGATGAAGAAGATGAAGAAATCCATATGAATATTATGTACCTGACGTATCCCCCTTATACCCCTAACTTGTGAGAAAAATCATGAATGGAATGAATCATGTATACATATTTCAAGTGGTAGGGAAAACCGGGGCACATGCTAACATTGTCATTAAAATTGAAATAGACGACTCTTGTTGGCTCTCTCCCTCCCTCCAGTTCTCTCCCTCTCCCCCTTCATGCATAGGAACCTACCTCCACTTCTTCCCTATACCCTTATATATAACTATAAAACACATATTAAATACAAATATGTTTTTAAATTATATTACAAATAAACATCAAATCAAAAATATACATTTCAAACACAAAAAACAATATGGCACCAAACCCCAACCAAATAAACCCTCTCCCAAACTAGTTGACGAGTGCATTTTTTGACCCCACCTTCCAGTAAGGAGAGTGTGCAGAGGAGAAACCCACTGAAATTTTCATTGGATTGACCCCACTTTCTAGTATGGAGTTTCTGGAGAGGAAAAAACCGTTGAAATTTGCATTGGATCGACACACACCAGTAACGACAGTGCACAAAGAAGCAAACTAGGACAAGGAGAGACTGAACCCACCTGTGCATTAGAGGGATCGACCAGGAAAACTTCGTTAGTATGGAGCCTCGATGTTGATGTATATAGATAATGTAGATCATGTAGTTGTTTGTTACATATTAAATGGTTCACAATGGTTATGTTTGAGTTCCATTCACTTCAAGTTTTCCCTGTCATTCACTCATTAGTTTAGGTTCAATACCCTATATACTACATCACTTTTCCATATTTATGTACTCACAATAGAGAGAAAACGGGATTTGAAATGAAAATTCAAAAGACACGATCAGACCATTCATATAGATCCAAGATCAACGGTCTCAGCTTATTCTGGTCGATGAAAGTACATGCTAGATAACAAGGGGTCGGAGGCCTAAATTCAGAACCATGGTATTAACGGGTGATAATGTGACATAATCATATTCATTTATATATGCAGGGGTGGTATTATGAAACCACTTTATCTCACCCACGAAATACATGAATTGATGACAGAAGCCACGGTGATGTAAGACAAATAAATAATGCACTGCGTCAATGTAATACAAAGAATTTATTTTTTAAGTTTAAAACAATTACCCACGAAGAAAATTAGGTAAATGCACATGGTAAACTTTGTTATGAGTATTGCAGACTCTAGTAAAAGCAATCCAATTCTCCTTTGACAAATAAGTTCCGGTAGTGTTCTCATTTCCTTATTTCAAATGTGTTCATATTGTTTTAAATAAGGATAGATGGAGAAAGGTAGTCAGTCTTTTTCCCCTAAAAGTAATCAAATGGCCACTCAATCAAAACCTTGCCAAATCTAACCATCCAAGAAAATGATCGTGTTTGATGACCACTTGGAGGACAGGGAAAGAGATGTTTTTTACCCTGCCCTATCTTTCCATGACTGTCACCAATTAATTCAGAGAGCCCGGGCTGACGTTAACAATGGTCTAAAATACTTGAACTTATGGGAATCGAACCTGGCCAGATCAATTCTCCACAAACTTATCACATTCCAGAATTAGTCAATTGGTGTGTTGTCAGTTATAGGTGGATAGGAAACAAATAATTTATGTACATGGTTCTAGGATAGTCTATGAAATAAGTAAGGAATCCATTTCCCAAATGCTCCAAATTTCAGACCATGTTTTATATGAAACCCTAGATGATTATGAGCTTGGTTCTGAGTACCAAGCATTATCACAGTCTAAAAGAAAGAATTTGTTGAGTAATCTATTATCCCCAGATGCCCCATTACCAACTATTCCACCTCCTTTCAAATCCACCATCTTCCCCGAACTAACAAGGAAATATATTGCCATGATTTGTCATGTTTTAGGCTATGAACATGATAGAGTAGTGGATGATACCATTTTAAGTCTTTTTTCTATCTTATTTCTACCAGAGTCAATCACCCTCACAAAATTTTATTATTGTTAGCTCCTACATGTTGAACAGGATAAGTCAACTGAGAGGGGGAGGGGTGAATCAGTTGTATAAAATTTCTTTCATTTGATAAGCAAATTACTTATTAATCAATAAATCATGCCTTTAACATTTAACTTGCAGTAATACATTTAACCAATAAATAGACAATCAAGTAAATAAAACAGTGACACAGTGATTTTTCATGAGGAAACCCAAAAGGGAAAAACCTCTTCTTCTTATGAATGAAAGGAAAGCTCCAACTCCTCTTTACATTCTTATTTTATCTGAGCTACAACCAAGATGAGGTTTCTACCTCTGTTTCTTCAGCACCTACTGAATGGAAGCTACAACTCCCAAATGTACAAGCACCAACTTGTACAGGAGACTTTTACAGTCTCCCCTTGCTCCTCCCTACCACCCTGGAATCCTTCTCTGTCACTAAGAACCTGCAAACCAACTCTTTATATTCTCGTCAAATATTAGACATTTAAGTCCTCTGTGTTTATATATTCATATCAGAATCCATCCTTGACCAAACCTCATAAATTTATGAATCTGCGCATATATATTCTCTCCTTAATCTTTGCTTTGTTTTCATCATTTCTTCTCACTGTTTTAGAGCTTCGGCTCCACCATTATTCCCCACTCGTCACCCACAATCTCTCACACCATTTCTTTGACAATCAGAGTGTACATTAGAATCCTCATGCTTCAAAGAATTAGTTACAATAACTGAACAACTACCTTACAAAAATTATTATTGGCTAAGGCATCAAGAAGAACAACAATTGTTCGATCTGTTTCATCATTTAATCAATGTCATTCAATAAGCATACGTTGAGTTTTGACTTTTCAATAGAAACAAGCCTTGAGCACTTTGGCAAGACATTTGTGCTAAACCATATGCCCATTGGTTGTGACCACAGGCTTAATCAAAAAGGCGCTTTCGCGATTTGCATATCGACAATCCTGAGGTGAAGACATATCGCCTCTTCATGTTGCAATCCCCAAAATGGGGCTTAGCTTCGTACTAGCTCCTCCCTCTCATACAACCACTGACGGTAACCACAGCCTACGCCAAAAAGGTGTTTTCATGTTTCGCACTTCGGGAGTTAGAAGGTTGGGGAATTTTCTTCCTTTGACTGTCAGTCAGTGAAATGATAATCACTAGCCACGTGTCCTTCACATCCAATGGTCCTCATCTTATCGTGATTTCAGAAGATAGAGCACTCCTCTCTTGACTCTCCAGTCAGCGAAACGCTGACCTCTTGCCACGTGTACTCTGCATTTCGACATTTCGCATTTCGACGTTTTAGTGATGCAGTGTTTCGACACTCCAAATCATGATCCCAAAAAGGATCTGACGGCTTCACAATTGATCTGGTGGATATAGATCGGACGGTTCTCGTTAACTTCTCGGGGACAGATCAACAGTTATATACGACTCTTATATTACCCCTCCAATGATTAATCCAACAGACATGACTTAATCATTCATCGAAATGGATGGTTGTCGGGGTTTCGGTACTTTGGCCATCAGGTCTTCATGACCTCCAACAAAAACTCTCGAAACTGTAGATCATGTGATGTGTGTCCCTTTCAGTATTTTGTGATTAGAAGGTATTGATCTCATCGTAACTTTGCGCTCCAATCGACGGCTCACAGCCTTTAGGGACTTTGCATTTCGCGATTTCACGTATCGCGATGTCAAAGGTTGGAGATCCTCCTTTGTTTGTTTCCTGATATCCGATTTCTACTTACATTTGGATCGATAGTCCTTGACCCTCCATGATCCAGTGGTCTGGATTGAATCGTGAATTCGCATTTCGGTATATCGAGAAGCATGCCTCCATTCTCTCAATTTGTAATCTCCAAATTCCTGAATCTCTCAACTTGCAATTTCCGAATTCTCGAATTCTGAAGGAACTCTCAGCGAAAAGTTTGACATTAATGAAAAAACCTGTGCAACAACCTATGCAAACTGACCAACAAAATCCCCCTTTGGCATTGATGGCAAACTTTAAATCTCTTCTCCCCCTTTTGACGTCTATGGCAAAGGAATCAACCATACACCATCTGAGCAAAGAAAAACCACTTGAAAAGATGTATCATTTCAGTAGCAACTCCCCCTATCAATAATAGTCAATAAACCTACGCAGTCTGATTTTGTAATGAAGCCATTGAAATCTTGAGAATAAAATGAAATTGCAGAGGGTAAACCCCCAACTGATCCCTGTGACTTTCAAATTTGATTTTAGGTAAAGGTTTAGTAAACACATCTACAATCTGATCCTTTGTGCCAACATATTCCATTTTAATGACTTTAGACACAACCTGCTCTCTTAGAAAATGAAATTTAATGGGAATGTGCTTCGTTTTTTAATGCATAAAAGGATTTTTAGAAATACTAATTGCACTAGTATTATCACAGAAGATAGTTATAAGTTCATCATAATGAATATGTATATCTTCTGGCATCTGTTTCATCCATAGAACCTGAGTGCAACAACCTACAGCTGCTATGCATTCTGCTTCAGCCTTCAGCAGTAGACAAAGACACTATTGATTGTTTTTTACTTGACTAACTTACAAGACATCCTCCAAGAAAAAATGTTGCTCCACTAGTACTCTTCCTGTCATCAACACAACCTACCCAATCAGCATCAGTGAAAGCATATAACTCAAGTTGATTACTTGTAGGATACCACAAACCATATTCTATTGTTCCCTTAAGATATCTGAAAATTCTTTTGACTGCAAGTAGATGAGAAGTTTTTGGTGAAGCCTGAAACCTGTCAACTTGACAAACTGCATGCATAATATCAAGTCTTGTAGTTGTAGCATAAAGAAGACTACCAATCATAGATATTTGTCCTGTCTGATCAACATCTTTAGTATCATCAAACTTACTTAATTTACAACTAGTAACCATGGGAGTGCCAACTGGTTTAGAATCTTCCATCTGAAATTTCTTAAGCATTTCATTGATATACTTGGTTTGATAAATGGAAATACCTTTATCAGATTGAGTAATTTGCAAGCCTGGGAAAAACTTCATTTCTCCTAGCATGGACATCTCAAACTCTTTCTGCATACTTTCAGAAAACTATTTATTGAGCCTATTATCATCACTACCAAAAATGATATCATCTACATATATCTCAACAATGATCAGGCTATCATTTTCTTCTTTAATATATAGATTACTATCAGTGTTACCTTTCCTGGATCCTTGTTGCCTCAAGTAATTGTCAAGTTTGGAATACCAAGCCCTTGGTGCTTGCTTCAGCCCATACAATGCCTTTTTCAACCTGTAAACATGTTGTTCTGCTTCTTGTACCTGAAAACCATCTGGTTGTTCCATATATACTTCTTCCTCTAAATCACCATCAAAAATGCAGACTTTACATCCATTTGATAAACTTTAATGTGTTTAGAACTAGCATAAGATAGAATCAGTCTAATGGATTCCATTCTTGCAACAGGAGCAAAATTTTCTCCATAATCTATTCCTCCTACCTGTGCATACCCTTTACAAACCAATATAGCCTTATTTCTAGTTATTTTACTTGCTTCATCCATCTTATTTCTGAAAACCCATTTAGCCCCTATGAAATTCGTATTCAAAGGTCTAGGAACCAAATCCCATGTCTTATTATTTTCTATTTGAATAAGTTCTTCATTCATTGCTTTCATCCAGTATTCATCTTTAATTGCTTCTTCAATACTTTTGAGTTCAATCAGAGAAAGTAAAGATACTTGTTCATGAGTTGAGGTGGATTCTTGCCTTCTGCTTTTTGTTCCAACACCTGCATTTAAGTCACCAATTATCTGTTCTTCAGGGTGATTTTTATGTATTCTCTTGCTTGGAGTCTTTGATGGAGTCATGCTTTTGGATGGAGTTGTACCATGTATCAAAGTAGGATTTAACTGTTCACTGTCAGCAGCCTTAGTTTCTTCTATTTCACTTACTACTTCATCCATCTTATGTTTGTCATATATTTCATGTTGATCCTTTTGTTTAGATTTTGATTTCAAAAATGAGGACTCATCAAACCTTACATCTATAGATTCAACAATCTTTCTTAATCTGAAATTATAGCATTTATAAGCCTTTCTTGAACATGAATATCCAACTAATAGGCCTTCATCAGTTCTAGAGTCTAATTTTCCCAAATCTTTGTTAATTCTTTTGATGTAACACTTACTCCCAAAAATTCTAAAATGTTTTATGTTTGTTGGTCTTCCTTTCCATAATTGATAGGGTGTCTTATCAATATTATTTCTTAGCAAACTTCTATTCAAGATGTGTACAGCAGTATGAATAGCTTGAGGCCAAAACATGTCATTCAATTTGGACTCATTTAACATTGTTCTTGCCATTTCCATAACAGTTATGTTTTTCTTTCAACAACACTATTTTGCTGAGGTGTTTCTGTAACAGAGAAATTCCTTTTAATTCCATTTTCAACACAGTAATTGTTAAATTCTTTTGACACAAACTCTCCTCCATTGTTTGACCTTAAGAAATTAATCTTCATATCAATTTCATTTTCAATCAATTCTTTGAAAACTTGAAAGCAGCTAAAAGTTTCAGACTTCTTTTTCAATAAAAACAACCAAGTCAGTCGAGTAAAATCATCCACAAATAACAGAAAGTATCTTTCACCATTTATACATGTTGTCCTCATAGGTCCACATACATCAGCATGTATTATTTCCAAAGGTTTTGTTGTAGAATATTCCTTTGTTATAAACTTGACTCTAGTTTGTTTACCATGTTGACATTGTTTACAAATAGAGTTGGAAATATTCTTTATGACAGGTAAGTTCCTTATTGCCTCCTTTTTATTTAACTGAATCAAATTGTCAAAGTTAATATGCCCAAGTCTTTTATGCCACAACCAGCTTTCATCTTCATGTCCAAGATAGCAATTTTCATCCTTCTCATCTAAAATGTATACGTTATTTGATATCCTTGTAGTTGTTCCAACTAACTGATTTGTTTTAACATCCCTGATTTGACATTGTTTAGAATCAAATATCATAAGATTCCCTTTATCACATGTTTGAATTACACTCAACAAGTTATGTTCCATATTTTCAACCAGTAAAACATTTTCAGCCATTATGTCTTTGTTCAAACAAATAGTGCCTCTTCCAATTATTCGAGTTGATTGATCATTACCAAATGTGATTGAACCTTCTTTTGTTTCATCTAAAGAATCAAAGATTTGTTTTTTGCCTGTCATATGTTTTGAGCATCCACTGTCCACACACCATTTAACTTTATGATCTGCTTGTAGAGCTATGATGCATTTTTCAGTGTTCAGATTTTCACTTTTCTTTTTCCAATATTTGGTTTTCAGATCTGTGTAAATAGGTTCATTAAATTTCTGAAAATTCATAGGACAACTTCTTGACATATGACCAAAGTTGTTACACTTATAAAATTCGGTCTCATATCTTAAAGTGTCAAATCTGTTGTAAGAATAGTTTATATTACTTTAACTCATTTTACTATGTCTTCTTCCATATTCAAAATTAGACCTTTCATGACTATTATGTGAATTTATCTTTTTTGAGAAACTATTACAAAATGCAGCCTTATGTCCATAATTATAACAAAAGAAACAATAGCCTTCAAACTTGTTTTGATGTCTGTCATAACTTCTTCTATGCATTGTTGAAGCCTTATTCTCTTCTTGCCTTTCTGATTCAATGTTCTTGCTAGTAATTTTCTTATGATTATCCTCTATTCTTGCTTTCTCAACACTTGAACTAGAACATACATTAGTTACTGCAGATTTATAACTAATTCCAGTCTTATCATATGTTGATCTTTGACTACAAATAATTTGATCCAACACTTGAAAACTATGATTCATGTTATTTTCTTATACTTTCTTTCTTATTGAGACTACTTCAAATTTTAAACCTTCATTTTCCTTATCCTTTTCTGCAAGCATTTTAGTTAGAGCTTCTTCAGTCACTCTAGCCTCTTATATTTTAAGCTTTAAGACAACTAACATGGTTTCAGTGCTCTCAATTAAACCATTTGATTTATGTAATTCAAATTCTAGATTCTCAATTTCTCTTTTGAATTTTTTACATTCTCTTCTTACTTTCTTTAGTTCAAACAAAGCACTTACAAGTTCAGCTTCCGGGTCAACTTCACCTTCTTCTTCTTCAATAAGTTTATCATTCTGATTTTCCATAGCCATAAAAAGTCTTATATCTGAGATTTCATCACTTTCATCTATATCTGAGGACTCACTATTATTTTTTATTAATAGACTTTTCTTTTTATAAGAATTTATTTGAAATGGCTTCTTATACATTTTCTTATAATTTTTGTTTTTGATGTTACTTTCTTCTTCTCCATCAGAATGTTTATTGAAAGGACACTTAGAAACAAAATGCCCTATTCTACCACAATCAAAGCACTTGAGAGGAAGTTTACCTTTGTACTTTTCAGTACCTCTTTTTAGATTTTTGAAAAAGTTAGCTTCTTCCATGTCTTCTTCTGAATCCTCGTGATTACTGGTTTATGTTTCAACCTTTTTCTTGTCCTTCTTTGATGCCTTGAAAGATTCTTCCTTATTGGAAGGATTCTCATTAGATGTCCTCATCTCATATGTTGTTAGTATTCCTTGCAACTCATCCATTAGTAATGTAGCAATATCAGTTCTTTCTTCTAACGCAGATATTTTGGGATCAAATCTTGCAGGTAAAGATCTAAGCACTTTTTGCACAATAATACCATTTCCAACTGTTTCTCCTAAACCTCTCATAGTATTGACTACTTCGTCAATACGTAAGAAATAGGTAGCTATATCTTCAGATTCTTCCATCTTTAAACTTTCAAATTGAATTCTATATGATTGTAATTTAGCATTCTTTACTTTAGTATCTCCTTCATATACATTCTTCAGTTTGTCCCATAGTTCTTTTGTTGACTCACAATGCATTACTTTAACGAATTATGAACCTGCCAATCCTCCAATTATTGCATACATAGCTTTGGAATTACTCTCATAGATTTTCTTCCCTGCAGCATCTGTTGGAACTGTTGTTGGAGCCTTATATTCATTCAACACAGCTTGCCAAACATCTACTCCTTGAGACTGCAAAAACAACTTCATCCTGATACTCCAAAAAGCATAATTATGTCCATCAAATAGAGGTAATCCATGTTTAGTAAAATCAGATTTCTTATCCATTA
>ML777076.1:945025-972946 GCA_009831015.1 Picea engelmannii | reverse complement strand
TTAAATCCCCATTGCGGATTAATCATGTCATTATTATTATTGTTGTTATTGGATTAATCCCCATTGAGGATTAATCATGTCGGTAATTGTATAAGGACCAAATCCCCTTTTGTGGATTGGTCATCGGACAATTACAAAGTGCAAAATAAGAAGTCGACCCCAGCAGTTATAATGGAAGACCCAGAATTAATTAAAGGTGGGTTTACCCACCCAGAGTGAGAGGTCGTCCCTGCCAGTTATGACCTTTCACACGTGCCAGTCTGATATAAATAAGAGGCTAGCGCCTCACTTCAAATACACAACTCACTTGCTCATTCTCTTATGAGGCAAGCTGCAATTACCAGCTGGAGAGAGGGAGAAGAGTGGCGCATCTCTTGGGGAGGACTTTCTGTATTGGTTTGAGTTATCTCTTGAACATTGTATAAGCTATTTATGATAAGGAATTTTTTGCTGGGTTTTCTTCCCCTAGAGGGTTTCCCAGGATAAATGTTGTGTCTCTTGTGAATGTGTGTTTCTCAGTGATCATGTTCTTATTATGCTCTTATTTTATGAAATGCAAAGAACTATAATAATGGCATAAACATTAACAATGTTCGCAAATGCAACACTAATATGTAGAGATGTGTAGAATAATGTAGGACACCCTCATAAATTTGAATCAATCAAATTGCAGGTTTGTTAAGACTTGGGTGAGCATTTTTCAGCATGCCTGGGTTTGATGCATTTTTAACCATTTTTCCCTTTATGTTTTTTTTTTGTTTTTGCATTTACATTAGAGTTGTGTATTTAGAAAAGTTATGCACATATGAATGGTGTTCGTAGAAAGATGAATAAAAATGGATGTTGATCCATTGTATAAGATTGTTGTTGATACCATAACTTCAACCAACCTCTATTTAATGATTCTTATTTTTATCTTTAACATGCATTTTAATATCTCGTGTTTCTCATATTATAAGGTAACATTTTAATATTCCATGCTTCTTATATTTTGGCAAGATGATCGTGGAAAGGCACCAGCTTCGAAGCAGGTAAACAACTAACACTATTCATATCCATTTAAAGTGAATTTTATTATTGTTTTTATCATTGAATTAAATTTATGTTTTGTTGATATATGTAGTTTTCGACACCTAATGTACTTGACAATGTGGACAACAGTCATGGTATGTTTGAATTGAACCCGATTGAGATAATTAAAAGGACCATGAGAAAAAAAAAAAACATTGGACTTAGTGAATTGTGTATGTGTGAACCAATGGAGAAGAACACAGAAAAATGCATATTTTTTATGGAGGAAATAAAACAATTTGTGGTAAGCGCCATATTTTTAAAAGGTTATTTATAGCATATGTTCATTTATGAATTTTGTTTTTCTACTTTTATTGATCTGAATAAAATATGTTTTATTTTTATAGGATTTATTCAAAAAACTTCAGCATCTTTCTCTTGAGGATGGTTTTGGTAGAAGCGATGCTCAAACACCACATCGTCCTACCACAAGCCACATACCTGCAAGGCTCTTTGGCTCTCTGCTTGTGGCTGAAAACCCTGTGACTGAGATGACTGAACCTTCTGGGGGCCATGACACACCCTTGGCATAGTACACGTCATAGAAATCACTTGATGGTGGAGATGAGGAAATTGGTGGTTCTACCAATTTCTTTCTTGGATCGTCATGTGTTACCAGCAAGGGAACATTGTCAATTACCTTTTTGGTGGACAAGAACATTGTTCTGATCAAGATACAAAAAAACCCAGACATTAAAATGAATGTCTTAATTATTTCCTATTATCTAATTGAAACATACATCTCTACGATTATTTTAAATTAATGATGATATTGTTTCGTGGGAAACAACATATTTTTTAAGCATATGAATGAAAAGGCCTTAGATATTTTTGGGCCCACCATATGCACATGGTGGAATGATCAAAATCAGAAAAAGGATCTTATTAACCAATTGGTCGGCCTATTTGGTGATTCCTTCAACAAAATTGGATTCACCTCATTGGTCGGTAAATATTTGAAATACGTGAGGGATCAATACAGGGTTCATTTGCAAACAAACCCTAGGTATGAGCATCCTTCAATGATTCCCGAGATTGAGTTGAATAATTTGTTGAAGGATGCAAAATAGAAGACAATGAAAAAAGAAGGAAAGATGCCACATGGACCAGGAAGGTATATCATATTTTGAATTTAATATGCTAAATTTATGTTAGTTCTATATAAAAATTGTGATATACAACCTATTGGAAACATTTTCTAGGCTCCCAGACACGTCAAAATAGACCAAGGAAAGACTAGAAAAACACGGGCAGAAAAAACTTGGCCAATGTGGTTATGTGAAACTAAAAGACTAAGTTGTAAGTACCAAATAATTAAACCATATCATTCCTATCATTGTCCAACTTTTATTTAATTGCATTGAATAAGCCAAATTTGAGATCTTGTGCAATGTAGGGGGCTCAATTAAAAACTACAACCATAGAAGAATACCTTTGGGTCAGTTTCAAGTGTGGATTTCAAGCTATGGTTTAACGTTGACAAAGCATGGGGAAAACACAATCTTCCCCTTTGAACCACATCGTAAGTAAATCAATGGACTTTAATTATTGATTACTTGTAAAATCTATTCACGATTGATTTCACCGATAAATGAATGTGTCTTTTGTTTTAAGCAAGAGAGAAACAACAATAATGAGGCCAGCAGTGGACAGAAGCCCCATGGCAGTGGATACAAGTCCGATGATGTTGGTGTGCAGCCTGACCATGACGGTGGAGTGCAGCCCAATGATGGTAGTGTGCATCTTGACCATGATGGTATTATGCCTATAAAATCATAAGTATGGATTAATACAATTATTAATATTTACTTGTAGATGGTGTACTTATAATTGTTCTTGTTTTGATGACAGATCATGTATATGAGAGTGATTGGCGAGATTAGGAACACATAGCAGTTGAATCAATAGTATCAACTATTCAACTTGGTAAAGAACATTGTAATGATACTTGCATTAATGAACTACTTCTGTGAATAATAAATAACCATATAAATTTAACCCTTTTTGTTATTGCAGTCCAAGTCCATCAGAAACACCCTACATGTTGTGGAGAGTAGGCATAAAACGCGTCAGAGCATGCATATTGAATCAGCACCAAGAGAGGGCCCAACAAATGAAACGGATCTAGACATGGATGAGCCAATCAACATATTTTTGAAAACTAAAAAACAAAAAAAGTAGTGATTGTATATATTATGAGAAACATATATAATGGAAACATATTTTGATAATAAAATATATTAATATATACTATATGTTTCTACCTTCTTATGGATGTATGTTATATGTTTTGTATGTACAAAACCACACACCTGCACACACATGATTTCTTTCATTTACCTTTCAATTTTGTTTTGCTACTTTCTATGCATGAATCGTATTATACCACTTTGAATTATTTCTAGTAGATACATTAAGTATGGAGAATTGAGAGTGATGCGAGGGGGGAGGCGAATGAGTTTCCAACTTCACATGGTTAGCCCTATTCAGTAGAGAATAAATTATTCTTGAAACTAAGAGAATCTCATTCATGTATTCCATTTATTCTTTCGAGAGTCACATACATGTTGATATGTCTATTTATATAGTATTCAGTCGTAAAACCTTTTATTCTCTAATGATTTCTACAGGTCTTCGCAATGGAAATGAAAATAACAACTAGCCTATGTGCGATGTGGTTGTACAAGCTCTAGCCTCAACGAGCTCATGGACGCGTGTAGTTAGTACTCATTTTTCCATTTTAGTTAGTGTTTTTGCATAGTTGCCAAAGATTCATGTATATTTCAACCCTTTATCAAATTTTGGGCACAAATCACCCTAGTGTATAGTCTTTGGGGTTTACAACAAAGTCATAGTCATGTAACTTGTAAATTACCAATACCATAAAGGGGTTTTTATTCCTAGGGAATGCATTTTTCATCACGACTTGTTTTCATGCATTTTTACGTTTATGCATTTTTTGTACTTACAAGACATCTTTTATCATTTCTGCACAGCAGAGGGTTTTAGGTTTCAAAATGCACAACTAAAGTATGAATAGATATAACATGATAAAATCAAAACTCCACAATTTGAAGCACTCAATTTGGAGGTCATATGAGTCTTAGGCATGCATTTTATAGTAAGAAGGTTTTACCCTTCATTTTACAAAAAGTCTTGAATCTCAGTTCAAGGTACAAATCCTTAGTCATTTTAAAATGCACTCTGAATGACATATATAGATTAAGAATCTTCTTAAATTCTCAACAAAACTTAGATCACTAAATTTGGAGCTATATAGAAACCAGGTGTGCATTTCTATTAGGGCACTTTCTATTGTTTTGGTCTCCAAATTTACATGGTAGACTTTTCCTTTTTTACACAGCAGCCACTTTTATGTTTGCAAACTCAAAACTAAATATGTAGACAGGTGTAAATATATATAAGTCACCCTCAGAAACTTGAATCATTGAAATTTCAAGTGTGTTAAGACATGGGCATGCATTTTCATCATGCCCTGGTTTCATGCATTTTAAAAAAAAATCCCTTTATGCATTTTTTTGCATTTACAAAGGAGTTTTTAACCTTTATGCACAGTAGAGAATTTTTGGTTTGAAAATGCACAACTAAAGGTACGAATAAATGATAAAATATATTATGAGAAAAATGTATAATGGAAACATTATTTGATGATAAAATATATTAATATATGTTATTTGTTTCTACCTTCTTATGGATGTATGTTATATGTTTTGAATGTACAAAACCACATAGCTGCACACACACTCTTTTATTTCATTTGACTTTAAATTTTGTTTTATTACTTTTTGTGCATGAATCGTACTATGCCACTTTGAATTATTTTCCATTATAAATATTGGGTATGGGGAATTGAGAGTGATGTGGGGGGGAGGGGTCAAATGAGCTTCCACCTTCACGTGGTTGGCTTTGTTCATTGGAGAATAAATTATTCTCGAAACCAAGAGAATCTCATTCAGGTATTCCACTTTAGTCTTTTGAGAGTCTCGTACATGTTGATATGTTTTCTTATTTATTTATTTATTATCCATTCATATACCCTTTTATTCTCTGATAATTTCTACATATCTTCGCAATAGAAATGCAACTAACAGCTAGCCTATGTGTAATGTGGTTGAGCTCATGGATGCAGGTAGTTAGTACTCATTTTTCCATTTTATTTAGTGTGTTTGTGAAGTTGCCAAATATTCATGTATATTTCAACCCTTTACCAAATTCTGGGCACAAATCACCCTAGTATACAATATTTCGAGTTTACAACAAAGCCACAGTCTTGTAACTTGTAACTTGTAAATTACCAATACCATACATGGGTTTTTATTCCTAGGGCATGCATTTTTCACCATGCCTTGTTTTCATGCACTTTTATGCATTTTTACGTTTATGCATTTTTTTGCACTTATAGTGCATCTTTTAGCCTTTATGCACAACAAAGGGTTTTAAGTTTCAAAATGCACAACTAAAGTATCAATAGATTTAAAATGATAAAATAAAAACTCCACAATTTTAACTACTCAATTTGGAGGTCATATGAATCTTAGGCGTGCATTTTACATTAAGACGATTTTTCCCTCCATTTTACAAAAAGTCTTGAATCTCAATTCAAGGTAGAGGTCCTTAGTCATTTTAAAATGCACTCTGGATGACATACATAGATTTAGAATCTTATTAAATTCTCAACAAAACTTATATCACTAAATATTGAGCTAAATAGAAACATGGGTGTGCATTTCTATTTGGGCACTTTTTACTGTTTTGGTGTTCCAATTTACAAGGTAGATTTTGTCTTTTTTAGACAGCAACCACTTTTATGTTTGCAAACACAAAACTAAATATGTAAATAGGCATATAATTATCTAAGACACCCTCAAAAACTTGAATCACTAAAATTTTAGGTGTGTTAACTCTTAGGCATGGATTTTCATCATGCCCTGGTTTCATGCATTTTTAAGCATTTTTCCCTTTATGCATTTTTTTGCATTTACAAAAGAATTTTTAACCTTTATGCACAGTAGAGGGTTTTTTGTTTTGAAATGCACAACTAAAGGTATGAATAGATGTAAAATGATAAAATACAAACTCCACAATTTTTATCACTCAATTCGGAGATCATATGAGTCCTAAACATGCATTTTATAGTAATATAGTTTTACCCTCCATTTTACAAAAGGTCTAGAATTTGGGTTTTGGGTAGAAGTCCTTTTTCATTTGAAAATACACTACTAATGATATAGAGCGATTCAAAATGTTATTAAATTCAACCAAAAAATTATATCGCTAAATTTGGAGTTATATAGAATCATGGGCGTGCATTTATATTAAGGCACTTTATATTGTTTTGGTCTCTCAATTTACATTGTAGATTTTAAAGTAACACAATTTTACCTTCCATTTTACAAAAATCCTTGAATTTTGGTTCTCGGTAGAAATCATTTTTCATTTGAAAATGCACTCTAGATGATATAGATATATTTTGAATATTATGAACTTCACCCCAAAACTTAGATCAGTAAATTTGGAGCTATATAGAAGAATGGGTGTGTTTTTCCATTAGGGCACTTTCTATTGTATTTGGTCTCTAGATTTACAAGATTTATTTATTTAATTATTATTCAGTCATATAAACTTGTATTCTTTGATGGTTTATGCAGGTCTTTGTAATGGAAATGCAACTAAAAACTAGCCTATGTGTGATGTGGTTGTACAAGCTCCAGCCTCAACGAGCTCATGAACGCATGTAGTTAGTACTCATTTTTCCATTTTAGTTAGTGTTTTTGCATTGTTGCCAAAGATTCATGTGTATTTCAACCCATTATCAAATTTTGGGCACAAATCACCCTAGTGTATAGTCTTTGGGGTTTACAACAAAGTCATAGTCATGTAACTTGTAAATTACCAATACCATAAAGGGGTTTTTATACCTAGGGAATGCATTTTTCATCACGACTTGTTTTCATGCATTTTTACGTTTATGCATTTTTTTGTACTTACAAGACATCTTTTATCATTTTTGCACAACAAAGGGTTTTAGGTTTCAAAATGCACAACTAAAGTATGAATAGATATAAAATGATAAAATCAAACTCCACAATTTGAACCACTCAATTTGGAGGTTATATGAGTCTTAGGCATACATTTTACAGTAAGACAGTTTTATCCTTCATTTTACAAAAAGTCTTGAATCTCAGTTCAAGGTACAAATCCTTAGTCATTTTAAAATGCACTCTGAATGACATATATAGATTAAGAATCTTATTAAATTCTCAACAAAACTTATATCACTAAATTTGGAGCTATATAGAAACCGGGTGTGCATTTCTTTTAGGGCACTTTCTATTGTTTTGGTCTCCCAATTTACATGGTAGACTTTTCCTTTTTTACACAGCGGCCACTTTTATGTTTGCAAACTCAAAACTAAATATGTAGACAGGTGTAAAATTATCTAAGTCACCCTCAGAAACTTGAATCATTGAAATTTCAAGTGTGTTAAGAGATGGGCGTGCATTTTCATCATGCCCTGGTTTCATGCATTTTTTTTTTTTAAATCCCGTTATGCTTTTTTTTTATTTACAAAGGAGTTTTTAACCTTTATGCATAATAGAGAATTTTTGGTTTGAAAATGCACAACTAAAGGTACGAATAAATGATAAAATATATTATGAGAAAGATGTATAATGGAAACTTATTCTGATGATAAAATATATTAATATATGTTATTTGTTTCTACCTTCTTATGGATGTATGTTATATGTTTTGAATGTACAAAACCACATAGCTGCACACACACTCTTTTATTTCATTTGACTTTAAATTTTGTTTTACTACTTTTTGTGCATGAATCATACTATGCCACTTTGAATTATTTTCCATTATAAAGATTGGGTATGGGGAATTGAGAGTGATGTGGGGGGGAGGGGTCAAATGAGCTTCCACCTTCACGTGGTTGGCTTTGTTCATTGGAGAATAAATTATTCTCGAAACCAAGAGAATCTCATTCAGGTATTCCACTTTAGTCTTTCGAGAGTCTCATACATGTTGATATGTTTGTTTATTTATTTATTTATTATCCATTCATATAACCTTTTATTCTCTGATGATTTCTACATATCTTCGCAATGGAAATGCACCTAACAGCTAGTCTATGTGTGATGTGGTTGTACAAGCTCTTGCCTCATCAAGCTCATGGATGCAGGTAGTTAGTACTCATTTTTCCATTTTAGTTAGTGTGCTTGTGCAGTTGCCAAATATTCATGTATATTTCAACCCTTTACCAAATTTTGGGCACAAATCACCATAGTATACAATATTTCGGGTTTACAGCAAAGCCACAGTCCTGTAACTTGTAACTTGTAAATTACCAATACCATACATGGGTTTTTATTCCTAGGGCATGCATTTTTCACCATGCCTTGTTTTCATGCACTTTTATGCATTTTTACGTTTATGCATTTTTTTGCACTTATAGTGCATCTTTTAGCCTTTATGCACAACAAAGGGTTTTAAGTTTCAAAATGCACAACTAAAGTATCAATAGATTTAAAATGATAAAATAAAAACTCCACAATTTTAACTACTCAATTTGGAGGTCATATGAATCTTAGGCGTGCATTTTACATTAAGACGATTTTTCCCTCCATTTTACAAAAAGTCTTGAATCTCAATTCAAGGTAGAGGTCCTTAGTCATTTTAAAATGCACTCTGGATGACATACATAGATTTAGAATCTTATTAAATTCTCAACAAAACTTATATCACTAAATATTGAGCTAAATAGAAACATGGGTGTGCATTTCTATTTGGGCACTTTTTACTGTTTTGGTGTTCCAATTTACAAGGTAGATTTTGTCTTTTTTAGACAGCAACCACTTTTATGTTTGCAAACACAAAACTAAATATGTAAATAGGCGTATAATTATCCAAGACACCCTCAAAAACTTGAATCACTAAAATTTTAGGTGTGTTAACTCCTAGGCATGGATTTTCATCATGCCATGGTTTCATGCATTTTTAAGCATTTTTCCCTTTATGCGTTTTTTGCATTTACAAATGAATTTTTAACCTTTATGCATTGTAGAGGGTTTTATGTTTTGAAAATGCACAACTAAAGGTATGAATAGATGTAAAATGATAAAATACAAGCTCCGCAACTTTTATCACTCAATTTGGAGATCATATGAGTCCTAGACATGCATTTTATAGTAATCTAGTTTTACCCTCAATTTTACAAAAGGTCTAGAATTTGGGTTTCGGGTAGAAGTCCTTTTTCATTTGAAAATACACTACTAATGATATAGAGAGATTCAAAATGTTATTAAATTCAACCAAAAAATTATTTGGAGTTATATAGAATCATGGGCGTGCATTTATATTAAGGCACTTTATATTGTTTTGGTCTCTCAATTTACATTGTAGATTTTAAAGTAACACAATTTTACCTTCCATTTTACAAAAATTCTTGAATTTTGGTTCTCGGTAGAAATCATTTTTCATTTGAAAATGCACTCTAGATGACATAGATATATTTTGAATGTTATGAACTTCACCCCAAAACTTAGATCAGTAAATTTGGAGCTATATAGAAGAATGGGTGTGTTTTTCCATTAGGGCACTTTCTATTGTATTTGGTCTCTAGAATTACAAGATTTATTTATTTAATTATTATTCAGTCATATAAACTTGTATTCTTTGATGGTTTATACAAGTCTTTGTAATGGAAATGCAACTAACAACTAGCATATGTGTGATGTGGTTGTACAAGCTCCTGCCTCATAGAGCTCATGGAAACAGGTAATCAGTACTCATTTGTCCATTTTAGTTTGTGTGTGTGCACAGTTGCCAAAGATTCAAATCCTAGTATGCATTCTTTAGGGTTTACAACAAATCCACAATATTGTAACTCATAACTTGTAAATTAACAACACCATACATGTATTTTTCTTCCTAGGGCATGCATTTCTCATCATGCCATGTTTTCATGCATTTTTAAGCATTTTTCCCTATAACCATTTTTTTTTCATTTATAAGAAAAATTTTAACCTTTATGCACAACAGAGGGTTTTTTATTTCAAAATGAACAACTAAATTATGAATATATGTAAAATGATGAAATACAAACACCATAAATTTTATCACTCATATGGAGATCATATGATTCCTAGGCGTGCATTTTATAGTAATCCACTACTACATTTGGTCGATTTTCCAACAATTTATTGACATAGGTTTGTCGCCACAATGTCTCAAGTATGACGAAGGCTACATCCCATTTTTCATTGTAGGTATGACAATACTCGTTTAGTCGCAATACTGACGCAAACTTTTGTCATACCACCAACCTTTGTGTGTCTAAAAAATACTTTGTTCTCCTCACTAGTGCATCGTAAGAGTGATGAACATGCATCACAGTCAACCAATGTCCACAGCCATTGTATTTGTAGCTTCATTGTATGATCAACCAATGTATGTCAGCAGTCCATCGTACCATTGACCCCAGATACAACACATTTTCATCGCCAATGTGTCGTAAGAGAGACTAACCTATGGAGAATGTGGATCACAATCGACCAATGTCCACAGCCATTTTCATCATAAATGTGTCGTAAGAACAACCAATGTTCATCCTAAGATCATTTACAGTTTTTTGAACCATCAAAAATAGACTGATGAACCAGCAGTGTTTTCGACAGTGGTTGGTCAGAAGGCTAACGTTTCGTTAGTCAAACAATCGATGAACGTCGTCATCGATGGCCCCAAAAATGGTTTATTAATTTTGAAAAAGAACAATATCATGCCATGTTAACCCAAGATTTTTGACCAAAATCATCTATACCCTAAAAAATAATAATAATAAAATAATATATATATATAATTTAACCTTTGTTGTGGATGCAAGTTCCTCTTCCAGATTCCATTAGAATAGTGCTTCAGCACAATAAATATGGCCACAACATCTCGTATTGGACGTTGTTGGATTACTGAGAGGGGGCGTGAATCAGTAATGAGCAATTAAACCAATTATTAATCCTTTAAACCACAAAGTATATTATTTTAATTATTCAACCATGTTCATATGTTCATCTTCAATATATTATTGTATCATAAGCATTATCATTCATCAATGCATAATAAACAATAACAAACACATCCACACAATGCACAGTACACCAATATTTACGTGGAAACCCAATGTGGGAGAAAACAACGGAATGTTTTTCTTATATCTCAAGAATTACATTCAATGAAGCACCAACTTCCAATTCTCCAGCTACAACTCGAAGGAGTCTCCAACCCCCTAGTTTCTCATGCTACAACCTGATGGAAGCTCCAACTCCACAATTCTCTCGCTACAACCAGAAGGAGGCTACAACCCCTTATGTTCTCTGGCTACAATCGGAAGGTGGCTACAACCACCTATCCTTGCCCCATCCAACCACCCTGAAATATAAGTAGAATTGTGGAACCATTGTCACACTATCACTATGAGATATACTATTGTAAACCCATACCAATCAACCTATACCAAACAACATGTAATCAACCTGTACCAATAGCTTGTAAACAACCTATATCAATAACATGTGCCAACATGTACTTCAACCTGTACCATAAACAAGTGCATCAACCATGCACCAACATGTACCTCAACCTGTACCATCAACAAGTGCATCAAACATGTACCAAATATGTACCAATCATGCATCAAATACACATAAACTATCACTCATCAAGATGTACCAACATCATCAATTATACACCTCATGTATGTGCCAACTCATCAACTACTTGTCACAACCATGTACCCAACATGTACCTCGACCATATACCAAAGACATACACCAATATAACCATCAAAAGTTATCTAATAATTCATCACTCTATCCATAAACCCAATACCATAAACCATTACATCAAACCATGTTCCACAACCTCTATCTGTAACATACCACAACCAAAATACCTCATCAATTTAATCATCCAAATCTTATTTTTAACCCGGTCTATATGATCACATACCTGCAAACCTTCCTTAACTTCAACAACAAGAAACTAACATTTTCATCAAACTTTAATTTAGTCTCACATGACTAATTTTGGATTAGTCAACAACCCTAACTTGAAACAATCATAACTATGTACCTGTAATGAATAAATCTCTGAAAATAGTACACAAATTTCTTATGTGTCTTGTCTGCAATTCCTCCAGGTTTCACTTCTTGGAACCTCCCAGAAAAGGAGTTATAGAAAAAATGGCATACCTTGGTGAATTCTGGTTGATTCTAGAGAGAGAACTTATAGAGAATGCCCTTCATGGAATATTTTTTGTATAGATATGAAAATGGTACAAAAATACTACAGACTGTACTCTAATAAATACATTTGGTCTTACTCAATTTGTATCTTTTATGAAGAATTTATGACGTTTTTACCCGAAACACTTGTTTTAGACTAGTTTCAGGATTAAACACAAACCCTATTTTCCGAGGAGTGTAACTCTGAAAATAAAATGACCCACAAGCGGAAATTTGTATCCCAATTACTTGGATATGTTTTCTCAACATCCTCCATATTTCTATATCTTAATCATTGTAGAAAAAAAGTTATTGTGAAAATGGTGAGATGACCTGTAAATAACATACCTTAGAAAGCATCATCAAAAGACTTTATCCTCCCTTGAATTTTGGCCTTCTTTACTTCACCTTCCCTCTAAAATTTTCCTTAGATCTCCTTTGGTTACCTCATTCACTTGTAGATATTCAATATGCTCAATGGATACTAATGGGAGACCATTGCTCTCTTATTTATACTCTCCAAGTAGCTTCATCTAGAAGTATACCCTTAACCACTTTGTCCACTTAACCACTTTGTCCACTTAACCAAATTTGTCCACTTAGCCAATTTTTCCACTTAAACACTTTGTCTACTTAGCCACTTTGTCCACTTAACCAACTTTGTCCACTTAGCCACTTTGTCCACTTAACCACTTTATCCACAAATAGTAAACTCTCAAATTCTAGTTGCAACTAATTTATTTTTAATTTTTTTCTTGTTGCAACCACTTAACCCATGACTAACGACTTTGACTGGTCAACTTCTTCTAGGTGCTTCTAGAATAATTTGACTTATTTGACCTTCTAGGATCTTCTAGATAACTCATGAGGGTTCTTCAACTTCACATGGCCATAACTTTCTAGCCGTGAGGAGTTATGTGGCGTTCCACATATCACCAAAAATAGCATGACATTTACTATCCATATAGAATAGTATTACCTATAAATTCACTGATATCCATGCCCTTATACTTCAAACATATGTGGGTCCCTTACCCATGCCTTTGTGCTATCGAAATTCACTACCAGACTTCTTCCAAGGGTTGATATCAATCTCTAAGGATTAATATCAATCTATAATATCACTCTCCAAGGGTTGACATCATTGACAACCAACAATCATCACTCTCTAAGGGTTGACATCAATGACAACCAACAATCCAAACCAACTGTCCATCAACCTAAACCAACTGCCTGACAATCTCCCCCTTTTTCATTGATGCCAACACCAACATTGATGGCAACATTTACTCATGATAACATTCATTCGTATACTCCTCATCAATGTTTATATATCGCCCCCTTTGACATCAATGGAAAATGGTATCTCCCTTTGGGGCTGCTCCCCCTTACTGAACTCTCCTTGGGGTTTCTCCCTCTATCTAAATGCCTTTGATCTTTCTTTGTGTTTCTAAGCCTCTGATTACTCTCTCTCTCCCTTCATATGAATAATATCTTCCCCTTTTACAAAGGGTATCACTCTGATGCAATATTGAATTCATATCATGCATTCTTCCCTTGTGACAATCGCTCCCCCTAGAAACATGTGTATGTGCTCTCTCTCCAAGTATCTAACTCTATATCATGCATTTGATGAATCTCTTCCCATGGAATCATACCTCTATTCTTACCTCTTTGTCTGACAACTTATCTGAATGATATTTCTACCTATCTTTTTGGTTATTTTTCTCTCTTTTGACTTCTTTGCAATATGTTGTGTAGAAAAAATATAAGTCTTCATGTACCTGTTGCCTTTTGGAGTTATTTTCCATTGGTGCTTCCTTGTGTAATCAACTAACATATATGAAAAGAATTCAAATATTCGTGTGTAATTATCATCCATTATGATAAGGTTCCTTTGTCTTTTAACCACTCTCTGAACCAATCTATGAATCCATGCTATCATCCATTGTCATATATCTTTCCAAACCTTCTAAGTGGTCTTACGAATCCATCTTTGTCCATATTTTCCAAGACTCTACTACAAAACTATCCATAATTTTGACGCATTTTTCATTGTACTATCATGAAGTATTTACTACTACAACTGATTAATCTATCATATTGTACTTATACTAACTGACTTCTCTGAATCTGTCTACTCAAAATCTACAAGTTTCTCGAAGGATGGTTCTTTGTTCTGTCTCAACTACCGCATAGACTCCCCATGTCTATTATTCATATTACCTAGGAGTCTCTAAGCTAGATGGCTCAGAAAAAATTCTACTCTGATGCGGAGTCATCATCATCTTCATCGGTAGATTCATCATCTCTTTAAACTCTGACTTCTTTCTTTTTGTTTGTGGATTCATATTTCACTAAAATACATGAAAGTACAATCTCTTGAACCTGTTCATTATTTACATGTCCTCCTTTTCTTTCATTTCTTTTCCAAACCTTTCTGTATCTGGCATCTTCTTTTTTCTTTGTAGATTTGTCTTCATCTCGTTTTATTGCCAATCTTGCAATCTCTAGGACATGGTCTTTGTTCACCTGTTCTTCATGTTTTCTTATCCATACTTTTTTATATCTGATATCAGTGTTCTCTTTCATGTAAGTATCGATCATGCTTCTACAATCACGAGCTATGTTTTCATAGTTATGACATTTTTAACATTCAATGCTACCTAGGGCCACATAAGTATTTCTTGCTTGAACATTTCTTTTATAATCCTTGCAATCTGCAACCTTATGTCCAAAGTTAGTACAATAAAAACAATGACCATAAAATAAATTTACATACCTGGGAGTGAATGATCTTCTTTGTGGTGTAATCCTTCTGAATTTATGCCTTGACTGTTCATGATCATGATTGAAGCTTCTTTGTGGCTTGAACATGGATGTTCTTCTTGAAGATGTATCTTTATTAGTTTTCTTAGATCATGGTTGACCATGATTCCTTCCTTTGAGTACTTCTGCATAACTCTTTCTCTTTTCTTCATTCTTTTTTTCTAGAAACCTAGAGTGCTTCTCTTCATTCTCTACATCTAATGTGGATGTTTTTGTCTCTTCAACATTCTTGCTGATCTTGACGATTTTAATTCTCAATGTGGAAACTTCTTCTTAAATCTTATCAACCTCTTCTTCTTTCTTCATTATCTGAGACTGCATGACTTCTTTTGTTCTTTTTTCTTCTTCAAGATGGATTTTTAATGTGATTATTTCTTCTTCAAGTCCTTTCTCTTCTTGACCAAACTCTGCCTCAAGCTCGTTTAGATTGTTAATGCTTTCCTTAAGATGATCTTTCAACATCTTCTCTCTCGTTTCTGCTTCTTCCTTCTGTGTTGCTATGTTGGCTTCCAAATATTTCTTTTGATCTTCAAGATTTTCTTCGATCTTTTTGGCTTCTTCTAGCTGAGTTCTTAAGTTCTCGATGACCTTTTGGGCTTCTTCAAAAATGTGAACACTTTCCTTTTGTTTCATAAATTCTTTCTTGAGTGACTTGTTTTTTTATCTTTCTTTTCTTAGTTCATCTAAAGCATTGATTAGTTCTGCTTCATAATTGTCTTTTATTTCAATTATTTTTTCTGTCTCATTTCCTTCATGGCATTCCATTTCAAGATGTCCCCATTTTTCACAATTAAAGAAAAACAACATACTTATGTTGATTATGTACTCTTCATCTTCTAAATCTTTTTGACATGATGAACATCTTTCTTCTTGATCTATACCCGCATCTTCTTTGACATTCTCTGCATCTGTGATGGGTGAAGAATAGATATTATGTAACTTATCCCAAAGTTCTTTAGCTGATGAAAATTTACCACTTTGTCCTTTACTAAATCATATAGTCCTTCCAAAATGAAATCCATTGCAATTTTTTTATTTTGTTTCAATTCCTTCTTTGATGTGTCTTTTCCCTTTTTGAACTATCATATCCTGTAACAATTGATTTCCAAATATCATACCCCTGCACCTTTAAAAATACTTTCGTCCTTCCACTCCATATCTCATACTTTAAACCATTATGAACATTAAACAGTGGTACTCCATTCTCAAAATAATCCATGATCTCCTTCCAGTGGTTAAATTGTTTCCTGAAGGAACCTGCTCTGATACCAATTATTGGATTACTGAGGGGGTGGTGAATCAGTAATGAGCAATTATACCAATTATTAATCCTTTAAGCCACAAAGTATATTATTTTACTTATTCAACCATGTTTATCTATTCATCATCAATATCTTACTGTATCATAAGAATTAACATTCATCAATGCATAATAAACAATAACAAGCACATCCACATAATGCACAGTACACCAATATTTACATGGAAACCCAATGCGGGATAAAACCACAGAATGTTTTTCTTATATATAAAGAATTACATTCAAGGAAGCACCAACTTCCAATTATCCAACTACAACTGGAAGGAGGCTCCAACCCCCTAGTTTCTTAGGCTACAACCTAAGGGAAGATCCAACTCCCCAATTCTCTCGCTACAACTAGAAGGAGGCTACAACCCCCTATGTTCTCCGACTACAATTGGAAGGTGGCTACAATCACCTATCCTTGCCCCCGTCCAACCACCCTGAAATATAAGTAGAATGATGGAACCACCATCACCCTATCACTGTGAGATATATTGTTGTAAACCCATACCAATCAACATGCACCAAAAAACTTGCAACAACCTGTACCAAACAACATGTAATCAACATGTACCAATAGCATGTAAATAACCAGTACCAATAACATGTACCATGCATCAACATGTACCATAAACAAGTGCATAAACCATGCACCAAATTGTACCTCAACTTGTACCATCAACAAGTGCATCAACCATGCACCAAATATGTACCAATCATGCATCAAATACACATAAAATATGACTCATCAAGATGTACCAACATCATCAACTATACACCTCATGTATGTGCCAACTCATCAACTACTTGTTTCAACCATGTACCCAACATGTACCTCAACCATATACCAAATACATACACCAATATAGCCATCAAAATTTATCTAAAAATTCATCACTATATCCATAAACCCAATACCATAAACCATTACATCAAACCATGTGCCACAACCTCACTGTTATACAACCTCTATCTGTAACATACCACAACCAAAATCCCACATCAATTTCATCATCCAAATCTGATTTGTAACCCGATGTATATGATCACATACCTGCAAACCTTCCTTAACTTTAACAACAAGATACTAACATTTTCATCAAACTTTAATTTAGTCTCACGTGACTAATTTTGGATTAGTCAACAACCCTAACTTGAAACAATCATAACTATGTACCTGTAATGAATAAATATCTGAAAATAGTATACAATTTTATTCTATGTCTTGTCTGCAATTCCTCATGGTTTCACTGCTTGGAACCTCCCAGAAAAGGAGTTATAGAAAAAATGGAATACCTTGTTGAATTATGGCTTATTCTAGAGAGCAAACTTGTAGAGAATTCCCCGCATGGAATATTTGTTGTGTAGATCTGAAAATGGTACAAAGCATACTACAGACTGTACTCTAACCAATACATTTGGTCTTACTGAATTTGGATCTGTTATGAATAAGTTATGAGGTTTTTACCCGAAACACTTGTTTTAGACAAATTTCAAGACTAGACACAAACCCTACTTTCCACAGAGTGTAACTCTCAAAATACAATGACCCACAAGAGGAAATTTGTATCCCAGTTCCTTAGATATGTTTTCTCAATGGCCTCCATATTTCGCTATCTTAATCATTGTAGAAAAAAAATTATTGCGAAAAATGGTGAGATGACCTGCAAATAACATACCTTAGAAAGCATCATCAAAAGACTTTATCCTCCCTTGAATTTCGGCCTTCTTTACTTCACCTTCCCTCCGCAATTTTCCTTATATCTCTTTTGTTTACCTCAGTCACTTGTAGATATTCAATATGCTCAATGGATACTAATGGGAGACCCTTGCTTTCTTATTTATACTCTCCAAGTAGCTTCCTCTAGAAGTATCCACTTAACCACTTTGTCCACTTAACCACTTTGTCCACTTAGCCACTTTGTCCACTTAACCAAATTTGTCCACTTAGCCAATTTTTCCACTTAACCACTTTGTCCACTTAGCCACTTTGTCCACTTAACCAACTTTGTCCACTTAGCCACTTTGTCCACTTAACTACTTTATCCAAAAATAGTAAACTCTCCAATTCTAGTTGCAACTAATTTATTTTTAATTGTTTTCTTGTTGCAATCACTTAACCCATGACTAACCACTTTGATTGGTTAAATTCTTCTAGGAGCTTCTAGAATAATTTGACTTCTTTGACCTTCTAGGATATTCTAAATAACTCATGAGGGTTCTCCAACTTCACATGGCCATAACTTTCTAACTGTGAGGAGTTACATGGCGTTCCATATATCACCAAAAATGGCATGACATGTGCTATCCATCTAGAATAGTCTTACATGTAAATTCGCCGATATTCATGCCCTTATACCTCAAACATATGTGGGACCCTTACCCATGCCTTTATGCTACCGGACTTCTTCCAAGGGTTGATATCAATCTACAATATCACTCTACAAGATTTGACATCAATGACAACCAACAATCATCACTCTCCAAGGGTTGACATCAATGACAACCAACAATCCTAACCAATTGTCCATCAACCTAAGCCAACTGCCTGACAGATGCAACACCTCAGGTTGCTACAATTCCAGATGTTGCAACTCCAGACGTTGCAACTCTAGATGTTGCAACTCCAAGCGCTATGGAAATCCATTTGCATGTGGTCACTAATCCAGCTATTTAGAACATGATCCCAGTAATCGATACAATGAATCAGCTCATGACAGCAAGCTTGGGCCACGTGCATTGGACATATGGCACACGAGGTAAGCGGTGAAAAGTTAAGTACTCCTTACACTTCGCATATCATTTAAATGACAATAATAATATAAATAAATAAATAAATATTAAATATATGTATATTTAAAAAAATAACTTTTGTTGTGGATGTGGGTTCCTCTTCCATATTCCATTAGAATAATGCTTCAGCACAATAAAGATGACCACAACATCTCCTATTGATTGCAACACCTCATTTTTTTTCAACTCCAGATGTTGCAACTCCAGAGGTAATCGGTGTAATGGTACGTACTCCTTACACTTCGTATATCATTTAAATGACATTAATAATAATAATCAAATAAATAAAATATTATATATATATATATATATATATATATATATATATATATATATATATATATATATATAATATTAAAAAATAACCTTTGTTGCGGATGTATCTTCCTCTTCCAAATTCCATTAGAATAATTCCTCAGCACAATAAAGATGGCCACAGCATCTCATATTGGATGCGACACCTCATGTTGATGCAACTCTAGATGTTGCAACTCTAGACGTTGCAAATCTAGATGTTGCAAGTCCAATCTTCAGCACAATAAATATGGCCACAACATCTCGTATTGGATGCAACACCTCATGTTGCTACAACTCCAAATGTTGCAACTACAAAAAATTAACCTTTGTTGTGGATGTAGGTTCCTCTTCCATATTGCATTAGAATAATGCTTTAGAACAATAAATATAGTCGCAACATCTCGTATTGGATGCAATACCTCATGTTGTTTCAATTCCATATGCTACAACTTCGAGCTTTAGCACAACAAATATGGTTGCAACATCTCGTATTATATGCAACACCTCATGTTTCTGCAATTCCATAGGTAAGCGGTGATAAGGTACGTACTACTTACACTTTGCATATCATTTAAATGACATTAATAATAATAAATAAAGATAATATATATATATATATATATATTAAAAATATATATCCTTTGTTGTGGATGCAGGTTTCACTTCCAGATTCCATTAGAATAATGCTTCAGCGCAATAAATATGACTGCAACATCTCGTATTGGATGCAAAACCTCATTTTGTTGCAACTCCAAGTGTTTCAACTCCGAGCGCTATGGTAATCTCTTTCCATGTGGCATAACTTAACAACATGATGTCACCATCAAAAAAGAGATCGTGGCATGGGAACAACAAGTCACCAATTTGGTTATTGAGAATGTGATGCCATCCACCGATACAATGAATCATCTCATGACAGGAAGCCCAAGCCATGTGCATAAGACATATGGCACATGAGGTAAGCGGTCAAAAGGTATGTACTCCTCCTTGCACTTCGCATATCATTTAAATGACATTAATTGAGTTGACATAGTTGCCCAGTTTACCCATGCACAATCATAATTACCCCATAACTTAGAATTATTATACGACAAGTGGAATTAAATATCTTACTTGTCTGACCACTAATTCCATTAAACATGGCACGTTTGTGCCATCACACTTCTACCACAACCATAATTCACATTGATTCCACCTCAACGACCATTTCCCTCTCCAACTTACTATTTTGAAAAGGTGGTGGAATCAGATTAGTTGCCATTATATGGTTGAATAATAATTAAATGACAAGTAGCAATAAATATTTGACATGTCCAACCACTAATTCCATTAAGCACCACACATTTTTCCATCGCATCGCTGCCACGACCATAATTTGCATTGATTCCACTTCAAGGACCGTCACCCTCTCTACCTTAATATTTTTTAAAAGGTGGTGGATTAGATTACTCACCATTTTCTCTCACCAAGTGTTGCAAGACCTTTGCAACCAAGTCAGTAAGATCGGTGAATAGGGGTAGTTGAATTCTACCAAAGAAGATCGATGGGAGGCTCTCTCATTCATTGTGAACCAAATGTAGGGTTGGTTAAAGAAGATGATGAATTTTGGAGGGTCTTCCAAGAGGCGGGGTGGGCGATATATATCGACAGAATCCAGGGTAAATACAATGAAGAAATCACCTTGGATTTCACTATAAGTTTGAAAGAGGAGAAGGGGTAGGTTCTTGGAGTTCCAATCATAGTGAATGAAGAATAAATTGTTGTTGTGGCAAGGCTTCCATAGGAAGGAGAACGATGGTTCTCCTGGAAGTTGGCATTACTTGGTATAAAAGATGATTTCTTGCAAGAATGAGAGGAGGTAACGAAGAAAGGCAGTGGGTTTGATAGGAATTCCTTGAGTCCTTTATGGTCAAGGGTGGCATGTCACGTGTAGGAGTACTTTACCTGTGAGGGATTCCATGGAATCATCTTCGGGTATCACTTGAAGCTACTACATCACCTCAGACATTGCAAGTTGATAAATATCCCTTTATTTCTATGGAAGAGCCTGCAAAACATGGCCCAAAGTGTCCAAAAATCCCAATGGCAACGAGAGGGCCTCACCCACCATGTGATTATTAATATTGTGGTGATTCATGCATTCCACCGGGTCGGTCATGCATGGGAAATCCCAACGAACCCTCCACAAATTGCGGAAGGATCAGTGGCTCTAGAAACAACAACATTTGCACGGGACTTGGGGGAAACATGTTCCACACAGCCTTTAAAGGAAGGACTTCGAGGAACCCCATGTGAAGAGAAGGAAAGCATGCCACCCCAAAAAGGAAAGGTTCGGCCCTCAAAGAAGAGGAATATGATAATAGAAGTAGTTGTTCCTAAGAAAAAGATGATATGGTCCTCATCCATACTGTATGTTTCAGTTGAAACATTAGAACCAATTGAAAGGGCCAACTCAACAACACAACAAGAAGAGACCCCTATTGTCACACAAGAACCAGTAGGGAAAGTTGGACTAATAAAGGAATTAGGTGTAATGGAGAAAGAACCCTTTCCTTCCACACAAGAACTGGCAAGGAAAGTTGGACTAATAGAGGAATTAGATACAATGGAGATAGAACCCCTTGTTGCCACACAATAACTAGCAGGGGAGAAAGATTCAATTAAGGTAAGGGATTTCCCTTGAGAACCATTGGGGGAGGACATATTCCCTAAAGCATGAAATAAGGACTTATATTCTGTTGCAATTCAGGGTTAAGAAATGGACATTGTTGCAACAGAAAATGAGGGAGAAAATATTGTGGTGGCACCAAGAAAGAAGGCTCCCAAGCACAAGAAAAAAAGGCATATAATAGATAAATATCCCTTTATTTTTAGGGAATATCTGGCAAAACATGGCCCAAAGTATACAAAAATCCCAACGGCAATGAGAGGGCCTCACCCACCATGGGATTATCAAGTTTATGGTGATGCATGCATTCCATCGGGTCGGTCATGAATGGTAAATCCCAACGAACCCTCCACAAATTGTGGAAGGACCGGTCACTCTGGAAACAACAGCATCCACACAGGACTTGAGGGAAACATGTTCCACACAAACTTCAAAGGAATGACTTCGAGGAACCCTCTATGAAGAGAAGGAAATCAGGCCATCCCAAAAAGGAAAGGCTTGACCCTCAAAGAAGAGGAAGATGATAATAGAAGTATTTTTCCCTAAGAAAAATATGACATGGTCCTCATCCAAACTTTTTGTTTCAGTTAAAACATTAGAACCAGCTAAAAGGGCCGAGTCAACAGCACAACAAGAAGAGACCACTATTTTCACACAAGAACCAGCAGGGGAAGTTGGACTAACGAAGGAATTAGGTGCAATGGATACATAACCAATTTCTTCCACACAAGAACTAGCAAAGGAGGAATATTCAATTGAGGTAATGGATTTCCCTTAAAACTAGTGGAGGAGGATGCATTCCCTAAAGCATGAAAGAAGGAATCATATTCTGTTGCAATTCAGGGTCAATAAATGGACGTTGTTGAAATAGAAAATGAGGGAGAAAATATTGTGGCAGCATTGAGAAATAAGGCTCCCAAGAACAAGAAACTAAGACATATTCCAGGTAAACCTCACTGGCCTCTATACTCTACCCTTATCCAGCAAAATTACAAATTTCAGAGAAATTAATTAGAGGATGAAAAATAAAATAAAACAGATGAGATAAAGAATGCAAGGGGGGGAAACAAGTCTAGATTGCCTATATTAAGTGGTTGGGATCGTCCACCAGGTATGTGAAAAATTAGAAGAAGAATATGTCAGACCTACATAGGAAGAATTAGTTGAAAAACCAATGACATTTATGAACAATGAAACCCAAAATAATGAGGCCATGACTAGGGAACAAGAAACAGAAACAAAGGAATTTATACTCCTTGAATAGTTAGAGGTTGGAACTCAAACAAAGGAGGAAATACCTCTTGAAATGATTAACCAGGAAACTCATATAGAAATCCTTATAGAGAAAATTGGAATCCAAACAAATATTGACAAGGATTTCTAGTTCAAAGCCCAATTGGAAAAATGGAGGAACATGGTTGAGGATTATGAAAGAGGGATATTCCCTCTGGCAGAATGTTGACAGACCATCTACAACTTGAGGAAGAGGTGGGCTGAGAATTTGGTTGTTCATTGAGACAAATGGGAGAAGCGGAAGAAATACATGAGGAAGACCTTTGAACTTCAGACACAAGTAAAGCTCTTGAAGGAGGATAAGAGGCATATGAGCTCTCTTTTGGGGGAATCCTCAGCTATAGAGCACCTTCTCCAGCCTACTTTTTATTCTTGCATGAAAGATACTTCCTATTCCAGTTTAGAGAAATACTAGCATGCAGGCCCTATAATATCACCTCATCAAGGGACTTCTTGGAAGTGTACTACGGTGGTAGTATGGAAGACATGAATCTATTGTGCAATCTTTATCAGCACAACATTGTCTTAGATTTCAAGTTTAAATGGAATCTAATTCACTTTGTAGGATATATACAACTAAGGGTGTTCACATCATTCATGAGGAACCATGCTCAATGGGATAGTCATCTTACAATCGCCCAGAAAAATGAGACAAGTCATCTATGGATAAGGGGATAATTCCATAACCCTAACGTCATTCTCATCTCACATTTCACTTGGGATAATTCCATGACACATGGGCCATTCATGGCCCAGAATTGTGAAGAGGCCATCAAAGAAAACTCAGAACGCATAACATCTCTTCTATGAAATGTTATGCAGGAGAGAAGGCATCGATGGGAACAAGGGACATGGATATTAGATGTAAAGACACTTTCAATACCACAACTTTGCAGTGGCATTGAAATGGGTAAGCAAGTACATCTAGTGTTTGAATACATGTGGGAACCATTGGGTAGGACTTAAGTTTCACTACCCATTGATTTGTCTTCTAGCACCTGAGTACTAGTGAAGTTTTGAGACAAGTGAAAGGGAGGAAGAAGAGTATTGGCGGAGGACAGAGAGAGATGGAGGTTACTACTTGACCTTTGACAAAGGTCATGTTAACTATAGAATCAGTAGCATACACAATGTTTATATTCTTTTAGAATCAAATTGACTAGTTTCATGAGGATATGCAACACTTTTGGTTAGGGGGAGAAAATGGGTGTCTGAAAATCCATCTTCTTCGTGACTTTTATTTCCATTTTTCATGATAATATTCAATCATTTCACTATCGTCTTCAGTATAATTAATGCATTTTCATCTTAGGTATGTCCCTCTATGATTTATGTCATTTTAAGTGATATTTCTAGTGTAAATGAGGAAGTGTTGATTGTTTCATGCTTATTAAAGAAATGTATCAAAAAACTATGTCACTGGGATGTCAACGAAGTTGCTACACTACGACAAGACCTTGCTGCAACACGGTCCTTATTTACTGCAACATTGTTGATTAAGGTTGGTTTTCATTGATGTCAACCCTTGAATAAAGTCCGGTAGAAAATTCTGGTAGCACAAAGGTTGGGTAATGGACCCAAGTATGTTTGATGTAAATATGACTCATTATTGTCTTGTCAGGTTTGATAAGAAGTGCAAATGGATGAACTCCAAAGTGGTCCCCTTATGGTGAAAGCCCTCACGGGAAGACGCTTTGTGGATTGAGTTAATTGAGGAATAATGAGATGAAGGTCAGTGAATTTGTTAGTGAAACTATCCTATATGGATAGTGCTTGTCATTCCATTGTCGATGGTATGTGGAACGTCACATAACTCCTCATTGTTAGAGATTTATGGCCATATGAAGTTGGAGAACCCTCATGAGTCATATAAAAGCCCCTAAAATTCAAAGTGTTTGAAAAAGAAATTATTTAAATAATAAAGTAAATGCAAAACTCCCTAAAATAAGGAAAGTGTAATGCTACATGAAAGTATAAATAAGAGGCAAGGCTCTCTCATAAAAACACACTTGAACACATTGAATATATTCTATTGTGTAAGGCTTATTGCAAGTACTCATTGATACATCGAAAGTTGTGAAATTCTGAGGTAGTACGAAGGGTTGACGGCGAAATTCTCGGAATTACAATGAATATTAAAAAACCTTATTTTATGAGGCGTACGCAGGCTGACTGTGTATAGGGTGCGTACATATTGTGGCATACGCGGGCTGACAGTGTATAGGGTGTGTACATGTTGGTAAATCCATGAAACTTGAGAAGATGAAGATGCTGAGGTTATAAATTCTTAGATCAAGCTCCCTGGATGATCCAGAATCGGATCCAGGAGCCTGACAGGGTTAAAAAAGGCTCAAAAATGAAAGTACTCAGAATCAGATGAAACCAATTCCATTGCATCTGTCTCATCTTCTTGATTTTGTCCATATATTTACTTCGTCAAACAAACTCCATATGCGAAAGATATCGCATTCTGATCGAAAACACAAATAGGTAAAAAAAAAGGGGATGATTGTATAGTCCGTACAGTCCACGTGGCAGGCTAACTGTACAGGTTGTACAGTCATACAGCTAATGTGGCAGCATCCATATATGACATGTGGCATATGACAGGGTGTACAGTAGGTGAATTGGATCAGTCAGAGGGTGACACATGTCACCACTGTAAGGGTGACACGTGGCACAGGCTCACAGTGGCAGGTACAGTGGCATGTTGACATGGTGGTACAGTTGCTGACTGGGCAGACACCTTGGAAGACAGGTGGTCCAAACCTGTGTTGACAAGTGGCATCATGTTTGGCTAATGGGAAGGTGCCACGTGGCCCAGTCTTGGGCTGCCAAGTGGCACCCCTCTATTGGTTGTGGTTTGTGCAAAATTTTGGGGTCTCCACCGGAGTTGAACCCCCGACCTCCATTGCGCTATGGACTGGAAGGGTCGGGCTTACCACCCGACCTGCTGGTGTTACTTAATAGCTATATGGAAATATATTTATTTAAATTAAAACAAAGTTTAGTGGGAGGCGGAAAGGGTTGGGGCTTAGCCCCAGCCCACGATTGCATTATTTGCATGTGACCACAGTGGCTAAGGGCATGGGCGCCAGAGCATAACCACTATGCACGTGGATTTGGAAAGGGCCTAGCCCTTGGACTTCGGCTCCTCCATATAACCACCAGCGTGAATCAGGGGGAGCTACACCAAAAGGAGGAGTGGTTGCACGCGCATAGGAATAGGGCTCGGCCATATGGCCTTCACATAGGACCGGGTGCCATATTTCGGGGGGCCAGCGTGTTAAGGATAAGCGCTTGGCCACATGGCGCATTATTGGTGACTAGGAGCCCTACAAAAAGGGGTTGCGCCCTATCTATGCATATTTTGGGTTTTTTTAAAAACTTTATTATAGTGGTTTTATTAATTATGCCTGTAATTAATGGATTTTAGCCATTTTTGGGAGATTTTGAGCCCTATTTGAGCCCAGATTTTGGGAGGAAGTTGGGGATGGATAACCAACTTCAGATCTATAAAAACCAGGCCTGTTTGAGGCCATGGAGAGGCATTCAGAGTAGATTTATGCTGAAGGGAAGCCAAGCCAAAGCCATATTTATGCAGGGAAGTTGTTGAGGAGCAGACGCTTGCGGGCCATTTCTAGGAGCTTCGGTCATCCGTTTTGCATGTTGTTTCTTTTGTTGGGTTCTATAGATCTGGAAGAACATGACCAGATCAGTCTTGTATCCTAATGGCACTACTGCAATGTACTTTTTGAGCTTTGAACAGAAATAAAGAAGCCTCCCCCACTGAGACGAAGGCCCGGAGACGTAGGCAATTTTGTGTCGAACTCCGTTATCAATTCTCTTGTTATGGTTTGTTGTTTATTACTTCATTTCAGATCTGCATATATGTATATGGATTTCATAATTCCTCTTATTTCCTCATTCTTTCATTAAGCTTCTCAAATGGTTAATTAACACATGCAATTAAAAACTCAACCACAGTCATTAAAAGATCTTTTACGGATCAAGTGGTATCAGAGCTAGTTGACGTTTGGATTTGAGTTTTTCATGTTAACCAGGGAAAAACTACAGCATGGTGAAGGTGAGATTGTTGCAGAGAATCCATTAATTGGATTGAGAAAAAGAGCTTCTCACAGCGAGAATATGGCATCGAAAGAGGGGCTTTCTCAGGATGAGAAAGAGTTTCGGAAAACTTTCATTGCTATGTCGGAGATGGTGAAAGTTTTGTACGAGGATTACTTGGAACGAAAGAGACCAATTTTGGGTGAATCTTCAAAGGGAAAAAGTGAAGAGGAAGAGGATCGTCCTCAGATTCCTCCTTCACCTCCATCATCACCTCCTTCTTCTCCTTCTTC
>ML777076.1:933986-944218 GCA_009831015.1 Picea engelmannii | reverse complement strand
GATAAGCAATCATCATCAAATGCACATAACAAAGCAGTGCACAATCAAATTTGCAATTTCATCTAAGTATGTGGACGAAGTAACATGTGATGTAGTGTCGTTAAGAGAATGTGGAATGGTCTTAGGTAGTCCATACTTATATGCTCGTAAGGCAATCTTCTACAGGACAAAGAATCAATATCAATTAACCAAAGCAGGTCAAGATTATGTGGTTCATGCTCATCATGTTAAGGAAAATAAAACACTTCAAACAATGGAACAATTAAAGAAGGCAATGCAAACAAGCAACAAACCACTGATTGTTTCAAATGAAGTAATTGATCTTAAGCAAGAACAAGAAATGATTGTTGAATGGAAAATCAATCATAAGTTGCTTCAAGATAAGCTCATGTCGTGCAAATATTTCAAGTATATCAGCTCATTTTTAGTTGTATTTTTTATGTTGTCATTAGTAATGTTGTCTACATGGATGATAGTGGCTTCAGTAAGATGTAACAGTGTTCAAATGGCTAACAATATACTGTCAGTTGTCATGATTGTGTTACAGTTGATCTTGATGAGACAGGTGCACAGGACAGAGTTCAGAGACAGAGGACAAGTCGGGTGGCCTATCCTGAGCTTGTTGACTGGTCAGTAACCTTTTGGGGACCAAAAGGTCTTTTAGTGGGGAGGTGTGATCCAGAATCGGATCCAGGAGCCTGTCAGGGTTAAAAAAGGCTCAAAATGAAAGTGCTCAGAATCAAACGAAACCAATTCCATTACGTCTATCTCGTCTTCCTGATTCCATCCATATATTTACTTCTTCAAACGGACTCTGTATGCAAAAGATATTGCATTCTGATCGAAAACACAAACAGGTAAAAAAAAAGGGGGTGATTGTATAGTCCGTACAGTCCACGTGGCAGGCTGACTGTACAAGCCATACAGTCGTACAGCTGATGTGGCAGCATCTGGAGATGACATGTGGCAGATGATAGGTCATACATTAGGTGAATTGGACCAGTCAGAGGGTGACACATGTCACCACTGTAAGGGTGACATGTGGCACAGGCTCATAGTGGCAGGTATAATGGCATGCTGACATGGCGGTACGATTGTTGACTGGGTAGACACCTCGGCAGACAGGTGGTCCAAACCTGTGTTGACAAGTGGCATCGTGTTTGGCTAATGGGAAGCTGCCACGTGGCCCAGTCTTGGGCTGCCACGTGGCACCCCTCTATTGGTTGTGGTTTGTGAAAAATTTTGAGGTCTCCACCGGAGTCGAACCCCCGACCTCCATCGCGCTACGGACTGGAAAGGCCGAGCTTACCACCCAACCTGCTGGTGTTACTTAATAGTTATATGGCAATATATTTATTTAAATTAAAACAAAGTTTAGTGGCAGGCGAAAAGGGCTAGGGCTTAGCCCCAGCCCACGATTGCATTATTTGCATGTGACCACAGTGGCTAAGGGCACAGGCGCCAGAGCATAACCACTATGCAAGCGGATTTGGAAAGGGCCTATCCCTTGGAATTCGGCTCCTCCATATAACCACCAGCATGAATCAAGGGGAGCTACACCAAAAGGAGGAGTGGTTGCGCGCGCATAGGAATAGGGCTCAGCCATATGGCCTTCACACAAGACCGGGTGCCATATTTTGGGGGGCCAACGTGTTAAGGATAAGCGCTTGGCCACATGGAGCATTATTGGTGACCAGGAGCCCTACAAAAAAGGGTTGTGCCCTATCTATGCATATTTTGGGTTTTTTTTTAAACTTTATTATAGTGGTTTTATTAATTATGCCTGTAATTAATGGATTTTAGCCATTTTGTGGAGATTTTGAGCCCTATTTGAGCCCAGATTTTGGGAGGAAGTTGGTGATGGATAACCAACTTCAGATCTATAAAAACCAGGCCTGTTTGAGGCCATGGAGAGGCAGTCAGAGCAGAGTTATGTTGAAGGGAAGCCAAGCCAAAGCCATTTTTATGCAGGGAAGCTGTTGAGGAGCAGATGCTTGCGAGCCATTTCTGGGAGCTCCAGTCATCCATTTTGCATGTCGTTTCTTCTGTTGGGTTCTAGAGATCTGGAAGAACATGACCAGATCAGTCTTGTAGCCTAATGGCACTCCTGTGATTTACTTTTTGAGCTTTGAACAAAAATAAAGAAGCCTCCCCCACTGAGATGAAGGCCCGGAGACGTAGGCAATTTTGTGCCGAACTCCGTTATCAATTCTCTTGTTATGGTTTGTTGTTTATTAATTCATTTCAGATCTGCATATATGTATATGGCTGTCATAATTCCTCTTATTTCCTCATTCTTTCATTAAGCTTCTCAAATGGTTAATTAACACATGCAATTAAAAACTCAACCACAGTCATTAAAAGATCTTTTACGGATCACTGGAAGGTCTACAGTGCTCAGATACATCATATCTATCCATTGATTCAAAAGGTATGTCTTATTTCTATGAATAGTTGTATTTTGATGTATGCATGAGAAATGGTTATGGAGATTTGAGGATTCTCCATAGAGAGACTAGTGGTTGCATGAGATCTTCCGCATAAGTCAAAACTACAAAAATATAGTGCTGGTATATTTATCATTGATACTTCTTGTTGAGGCACATCTCGTATTTCTTGGCATATGGCTAAGGGTTTTTGTGGTACATGGTTGAGATCTTGTATTTGTGAAGTGGTTGATGTATTGAGAGGTTGAATATCAGAAAGGGTTTGATGACTAGATCATGTGAGGGTTATTATACTTGTTCATGATTACACACACCTATATGGCACATGAGTAGAGAGATATATATGTGCTTTGGGCAAAGGTTATGTATGAGAATGCATGCACAGGGTATAGTTACAGTCTGGATATAGTGACAAGTTACAGATCTATGTGAAAGAAGTTACAGAGGGTCAAAAGTTTTCAAGAGAAAGGAAACCCTAGTTATTTAGAAGGCATATGCAGGTTGCATAACAGTTTGGTCACATACATACGAGGGTTGCATAACATATAGGGCACGTACATACATGTGCTGCAACACTACAGGTCATGTACCTGTTGTATTTTTGTTGATACATGTTCAGTTCAGGTACAGATTGATTATAGGGCAGTTGTACAGGTTGGATACAGGTCAGTGGTACAGGTTGATACAGTTGTATAGTGGTATATCTCACAGTGATAGTGTGATGGTGGTTCCCTCTTTCTACTTCTTCGTCAGGGAGGTTGGACAGGGAAAGGACAGGTGGTTGTAGACACCTTCTGGTTGTAGTCGGAGAACTTAGGGGGTTGTAGACTCCTTATGGTTGTAGCCATACAATTGGGGAGTTGGAGCTTCCCTCAGGTACAGTAAATGCAATCATATGATTGGGAGTAGAAATCGAAGAATCTGTAATTGTTCAAAAGGTACTAAGATCTCTTCCTATGAGATTTGACCCTAAGATATCAGCACTAGAAGAAAGAACAGATCTAAAATCAATAAGCATGGACGAACTACATGAAATATTCACAACATATGAAATGAGAACTGAACAGGAAAATGCAGATGTAAAAGAAGCAACCTTCAAAGCATCCAAAAGATCAAAGAAAAATGGAAAGCAACAAGAAAAAGAACATAGCAGAAACAGTGACGTCTCGGAAGATGATGAAGAAGTGGCCAACTTTGTCAAAAGACTGAACAAGGGAACCAACGGCAGGTATAGAGGTGAGCGTCCTTTAATTTGTTTTAATTTTGATGGTATTGGTCATTTGCTAACAAATTTCCTCATAAGAAAAACAGAAATGATGAAGGTTACTCAAAAAGAAAACAAGCATATAAAGGAAAAAGAACTACAAAGAAATTTTTCAAGAAAAACTTATGTACCAAAGAAGACATCTCATCATCAGATGAAGATGAAGTCAGTGACAGTGAGACAGAAAGAGTTATATTCATGGTAGTAGAAGACTCTGATAAAGAAGAATCTGAAGAAGAATATTAAGAAGCCGAAGAATAATATGAAGAAGTCGAAGAAGAAATTGAAGAGGCATAGGTTGACTACTGAGAGGAATTGATGAGTGCCATAGAATTTATCAGAAGATAAAAGAGGAAAAAAAAGAAGCTACAAGCAGAACTAGACAAGAAATAAGACACTCAGGAATTAGAATAAATGATCACAAATTTGAAGGTTCAAATTGAAGAAGACAAAATAATTGAAGCACTCAAAGAACAGCTATAAGGAAGAGACGGGATCATTGAAAATTTGGAAGCAGAGATTGTCACATTAAGTAAGGATCTTCAAAATAAGAATATGCAGAACAACTCAAAAGTTTTGAATGACATTATCAGCAGTCAAAGGCCTAATCATGACAAGTTCGAACTTGGATACAACCAGACAGAAAAGGGATCAAGCTCCAAAACAATAGAACAAGAAACATATCCAAAAATCTATGCAGAAACAATCAAAGGGGATAGGAAAGTCTACAGAGAAAATTATAGGGACACTCCTCCACCGAGAAGATTCAAACTTCAGAATCAACGACCGACAGAAACAGATAGGTCGCAGGAAGAAGATGGATTCATAAGAGAACCTCCTTTAATAAGATCTTCAACTCCCAGGTATCAAACTATATTTTTTGGCTTATGTTATGCATGTAATAATTTTGGACATAAAGTTGTGAATTGCAGAGCTAACAACAGGAACATAAACAACTTTGAAAGTCATACACAAAAAGGTTATCCAAGAAGACCTAGTGAAACACAGATAAGTTACAACATGATTGAATCATTGATAACTGAAGTGGAATGCTACAAGTGTAACAACTTTGGACACATGGCCAAAGATTGCATAATGACAATCCCTCCTAGAGAACCACAGCAGAACAACAACAATCACAGACATGAACCTCAGAAAAGGACATGGATAAGAAAGCAGAATTAGTAAAACAATGAAGAATGCACACTCTCTCTACAAGCTAAGAAGAAGAAACATGGTTGGTATGTTGACAATGGTTGTTCAAAACACATGACAAGTGATAGAGACAAGTTTCTTACATTAAGAAAGGAAATAATTGGATCAGTCTCCTTCGGAAATGATGATTCAACTAAAATCATTGGAAAAGGCACAGTCAAAATTGGGAACAAGAATACAAAGGTAGAAAATGTTCTACTAGTAGAAGATATGAAATATAATCTTCTAAGTGTGATTCAAATATGTGACCAAGGTCATAAAGTTACTTTCGATTCACAAAAGTGTGAGATAAGAAAAGAAGGTTCAAGAAAATTGATTGCTACAGCTGCAAGAACTTCAAGCAACATATATGTGTTAAGTGAAATTGGAAATGAAAAGTGTTGTATAGGAAAGGAAGATGAAAGTTGGCTATGGCATAGAAGAATGGGTCACATAAATTTTGATAACCTTGTCAAAGTCAAAAAAAAGAAAGCAATCAGAGAAATGCCCCAGATCACGAAACCAGCCAACACTTTATGCAAACATTGTCAACAAGGAAAGAAAACAAAGACCGGGTTCAAATCAAAGGAATATTCAATGACAAGACCACTGGAAATTGTGCATACTAATCTAGTTGGACCAACTACAACAAAGGGTTTAAAAGTTGAGAAATACTTTATGTTATTAGTTGATGATTATACAAGAATGACTACAGTTTGCTTTCTCAAGAATAAGTCAGAAGATTTTGAAAACTTCAAGATCTACAAGGAAATGGTTGAAAATGAAATGGATTCAAAAATCAAATGCTTGAGATCTGATAATGGAGGAGAGTTCACTTCAAAGGAATTTATGGACTACTGTAGCAGTCATGGAATAAAAAGGCAATTCTTTGTTGCTATGACACCTCAACAGAATGGAGTTGTTGAAAGAAAGAACAGGACAGTACAGGAAATGGCTTGAACAATGCTAATGGATTCCAAATTGACAGATATTTTTTGGACACAGGCAGTGCATACAGCAATTCACATTCAAAACAGAGTAATGCTTAGAAATAAGACTAACAAAACTCCCTACGAGCTATGGAAAGGAAGACCAGCAAATGTAAAGCACTTCAGATTTTTTGGAAGCAAATGCTACATCAAAAGAGAAGATGGAAGAATGGGAAAGTTTGACTCTCGTGTGGACAAAGGACTAATTGTTGGTTACTCAAGTACAAGGAAAGAATACAAGTGTTACAACGTAAGATTGAACAAAGTTGTGGAAATCATCAACGTAACAATTGATGAAACGGGTAGACAAGAATCAAAGGAAGAAGAAAATGAATCAATGGAACAGCTTTACGAAGAAGAAATAGAAGATGAAAAAGAAGGGGAAGATGAAGAGGATCTGACAGAGGCAAAAGAGCAAGTTCAGCAAGTGACTCCAAAGACACCTAGCAGATGAGTACAGAAGAATCATCCTTCAGATCAGATTATCGGAAAGAAAGATGCAGGAGTTTAGATTAGAAAAAGAATGTGTTCACTAGAACACAATGCACCTAACACTCACATCTATGATTGAACCAACCTGTTTTGAAGAGGCTGACAAGGATGGATTTTGGAATAAGGCCATGGATGAATAATTGGATCAAATAGAGAAAAATGACACTTGGGAATTGGTTCCAAGACCAAAGGATAAGAATGTGATCGGCACAAAGTGGGTATACATGAATAAATTGAATGAATATGGATAGGTTACAAGGAACAAAGCTAGATTGGTATGTAAAGGATATGCATAGGTTGAAGGAATTGACTTTTAAGAGACATTTTCCCTAGTTGCCAGAATGGAAGCAATCCGATTGATTTTAGCTTATGCATGCTCCAAAAATATTAAGGTGTATTAGATGGATGTAAAATCATATTTTTTGAATGGGGAACTTGAAGAAGAAGTCTACATTGAACAACCAGAAGGGTTTCAGTTGTCAGAGAATGCAGATTATGTGTGTACTTTAAAGAATGTCTTTTATGGTCTAAAATAGGCTCCTAGAGCATGGTACTCTAGACTAGATAAATATCTACAGTAGACAAGGTTCAAAGAGGGAAGTGCATGCAGCAACCTCTACATGAAGGTAAGTCAAGATAGTATTTTATTAATTGAAGTTTATGTTGATGATATTATTTTCGGTAGTGATGATGACAGGTTAAGCCAGAAATTTGCAAAGGATATGCAGAATGAATTTGAAATTTCATTACTTGGAGAACTATCCTTCTTTCTGGGACTTCATATACGTTAAAGCAACCAAAGAATTTTTTTTTCTCAAACCAAGTATATCAAAGAAATGCTAAAGAGGTTCGGAATGGAATATTGCAAACCAATTATCACTCCCATGCAAACCAGTTGCAAGTTAAGCAAAGATGATGATTCAAATTCTATAGATCAGAGGAAATATAGGTCATTGATTGGTAGCCTACTATATGTGACAACATCTAGACCATATGTAATGCAAGTAGTTGGACAGGTGGCACGATTTCAAGAAGCACCAAAGGAATCACATGTATTAGCAGTAAAGAGGATTTTCAGATATCTCAAAGGAACAGAGGAGTTTGGATTATGGTATCCAAAAGGAAAGGATCTATCACTTATTGCCTACACAGATGTAGATTGGGAAGGTTGTATTGATGACTAACGAAGCACCAGTGGAGCAGCGTTCTACTTGGTTGAGTGTTTAGTATCATGGCTAAGAAAGAAACAATCATCAGTATCTTTATCTACAACCGAGGCAGAGTATATTGCAGCAGCAGCATGTTGTACACAGGTTCTTTGGATGAAACAAACTCTGACAAATATAGAAGTTGAGTATGATGAGCCCATTCCATTCTATTGTGATAATACAAGCACCATCAGTATCTCAAAGAACCCGGTGATGCACCCCAAGACGAAGCACATTCCAATCAAGTATCACTTTCCACAGGAACAGGATGTAGAAAACAACATCAGAGTTGAGTATGTGGGCACAAAAGAACAAGTGGCAGACATATTTACAAAACCACTTCCACGAGAAGCCTTTGAGTATCTTCGCTAGAGACTCGGAGTTACTTCTACTCCAAAATAGATGTACACGAGGAAGCACCATAAAGAGGACAGATCAATTAGGGGGAGCATCCCCGTATGGAAAGATACCTTTGCCATTGATGACAAAGGGGGAGAGATGTATTAGATGCAGAGGACAGAGGCATGATTCCAGGGGGATAAATGGTCACAAATATGTAGAGGACAGACGCATGGTTCCAGGGGGAGCATGAGTGCTATGAATTCAGTATTGCATAACATGATTCCAGTATTGCATTAGAGTGTTTCCATCAATGCCAAAGGGGGAGATTGTTTATTAAGGTTGGTTGTCATTGATGTCAACCCTTGAAGAAATTCCAGTAGCAAATTCTAGTAGCACAAAGGTTGGGTAATGGACCCAAGTTTGTTTGATGTAAAGATGACTCATTATTGTCTTGTCATTGTTGATAAGAAGTACAAATGGATGAACTCCAAAGTGGTCACCTTATGTTGAAAGCCCTCACAAGAAGACGCTTTGCGGATTGAGTTATCCTAGAAGTCTAGTTAGAGAACCCATGATTAATTGAGGAATAATGCGATGAAGGTCATTGAATTTGTTGGTGAAACTATCCTTGATGGATAGTGCTTGTCATGCCATTTTCGGTGGTATGTGGAACGTCACATAACTCCTCACGGTTAGAGAGTTATGGCCATATGAAGTTGGAGAAACCTCATGAGCCATATAGAAGCCCCTAAAAGTCAAAGTGTTTGCAAAAGAAATTATTTAAATAATAAAGTAAATGGAGAACTCCCTAAAATAAGGAAAGTGTAATGCTACATGAAAGTATAAATAAGAGGCAAGTCTCTCTCATAAAAACACACTTGAACACATTGAATATCTTTTGTTGTGTGAGGCTTATTGCAAGTACTCATTGATACATCTCAAGTTGTGAAAGTCTGAGGTAATACGAAGGGTTGATAGTGAAATTCTCGGAATTACAGCGAATATTAAAAAACCCTATTTTTTGAGGCGTACGTGGGTTGACTGTTTATAGGGTGTGTACATATTGGGGCGTATGCGGGCTGACAGTGTATAGGGTGCGTACATGTTGGTAAAGCCATGAAACTTGAGAAGATGAAGATGCAGAGGTTCTAAATTCTGAGATCAAGCTCCCTAGAAGGTCTACAGTGCTCAGATACATTAGATCTATCCATTGATTCAAAAGGTATGTCTTATTTCTATGAATAGTTGGATTTTGATGTATGCATGAGAAATGGTTATGGAGATTTGAGGATTCTCCCTAGAGAGACTAGTGGTTGCATGGGATATTTTGCATAAGTCAGATCTACAGAAATACAGTGATGGTATATTTATCATTGATACTTCTTGTTGAGGCACATCTCATATTTCTTGGCATATGGCTAAGGGTTTTTGTGGTACATGGTTGAGAGCTTGTATTTGTGAAGTGGTTGATGTATTGAGAGGATGAATATCAGAAAGGGTTTGATGACTAGATCATGTGAGGGTTATTATACTTGTTCATGATTACACACACCTATATGGCACATGACTAGAGAGAGATATATATGCTTTGGGTAAAGGTTATGTATGAGGATGCATGCACAGGGTACAGTTACAGTGACAGGTTACAGATCTATGTGAAAGAAGTTACAGAGGGTTAGAAGTTTTCAAAAGAAAGGAAACCCTAGTTTTTCAGAAGGCATACACAAGATGCATAATAATTTGGTCGCGTACATATGCGGGTTGCATAACAGATAGGGTGCGTACATACGTGTGTTGTAGCACTGCAGGTCATGCACCTGTTGTATTTTTGTTGATACATGTTCAGTTCAGGTACAAATTGATTACAGGGAAGTTGCACAGGTTGGATACAGGTTAGTGGTACAGGTTGATACAGTTGTACAAAGGTATATCTCATAGTGATAGTGTGACAGTGGATCTGTATTTCTACTTCTACGTCAGGACAGTTGGACGGGGTAAGGACAGGTAGTTGTAGCCACCTTTCGGTTGTAGCCAGAGAACTTAGGGGTTTGTAGCCGGAGAACTTAGGGGGTTGTAGCCTCCTTCTAGTTGTAGCCAGAGAATTGGGGAGTTGGAGCTTCCCTCAGGTTGTAGCCTGAGAAACTAGGGGGTTGGAGCCTCCTTCCAGTTGCAGCTCGAAAACAAAGGAAGTTGGTGCTTCCAATGAATGTAATTCTTCAATACATATAAGAAAAAGAATTATGTGGTTTTCTCCTTCTTTGGGTTTCCATGTAAAAGATTGGTGTATTGTGTATGT
>ML777076.1:903490-933962 GCA_009831015.1 Picea engelmannii | reverse complement strand
TCCCCCCCCCCCCCCCCCCCCCCGGCTCAGTTATCCAACAAACACATCTCTTAGTTGTTGCAACACCAACTTTATTTGTTGCAACACCACCCCTAGTTGTTGCAACATTGCCCCTAATTGTTGCAACATGTTGCTACAACACGATATTACACAATGTTGCAATACTGACTAGCAACGTTGCTACTCCTCGTAGTTGCAACATGACACAAAAACTCTTGAGTCAATTGCCAATAAAATTGTTTGAAGTTGCCAATTGTTGTAATCATGTCCAGGAAACCACCACTTGCATGGTACCCCAGAATATACAGTAGAATGTGGAATAAAGAGTTAAAAAGAGAAAGAAACGAATGCAAACAATTGTTCCAATAGATTTCTAAATCAAAATGGGGCTCGAGTCACACGAATCTCCCACGCGCTTATTTGATTCGAATCATTAGATGAGATTGATAATATCCCAAGGATCATAGATCCTCATGGTTGTCCTCAACACTTATTTACTAAGAAAAGGATGTAATGAATTGTATAAAGACTTGGCTCAATGAGATTCAAAGGACAATGATTTTTGTAATCTGAATTATGTTTTCATTTAATAAATATATTATTGCGGCTCTAGTTGAAGTCTCATATGTAATGTGTGTTTAAGCTCAACGTGTGATTGGAGTTTTAACCAATGCCTCGCCTAAAGAGGAGGGCCCCCTCCTTAGTCAAGTACTATTGCATTGTAGTATAGATTTATTTCTCAAATGTGTGGTTTATATGATTATTAATAATTTGATTAGTGAAAATCGGATATAAAAATTGGATATATATGAAGTGTTGTTCAAATTTTGTGTACTTGTAAATCTGATTTTAGTTTATGTTGTCATGGTGATAAACTAGTTTCTAGCACTGGTTATGTAAGTTGATTTAACATAACAATGCACTGATTTTGTTTAGTGATAAATCTATTGTTCATAAGTAATGTTATGAGTTGTTATATGTCGGGGTTTGTACCCTTAGGGTTGTGAATTTTCTCCCCTTGAAGTACATTGTTTCACTATGTATTTTCTTGTGTTTCCATATGTATTTTGGTTGCAAAGAAATGAAATATATTCTATTGAAATTATATTTCATATTTGGAGTTAATGTTGAAAGTTCATTGGAAATAGATTTGGGGAACTTCAAGTTTTGAGGTGAAATTTCTGAATTTGTTTTAAGATCAAATTTTACCAAGTTTTCACACTTGGTCCATCTATGCGTCTGACTATGTGCTCTTTCTTATTGGTCTCAGAGATGTCACATTGCATTGTGTCAAGGTTAGTGATGCACAAACTTATCGAGCCAACAAATTGGATCTTGTTACATTGTGTCAAGAGAGAGGCCCCAACAAGCGTAGTGAAATGAAGATGCTAGGTAGGTACACACTAGGTGGGTATATAGGCACCTTGCTCATGGTATACATGGTTCTCCACCTAGTGGTACAACCATTCTTGAAGGTGCTCCATTTCCAATGGCGTCTTTCAGAGTGTAAGGTACTAGGGATGCTTGTAGAGGCGATAAAATCCCCAAAAATAGTGGCCAGAATAGAGAATAATGCCCCTATTGGGAGCTACATCAAATTATACACTCAAGAAACCCCTTGCATATAGATATACATAACCCTCCTTCAATAAAAAGGGATTATAGATTTGAGAAATTTAGTTGTTTAGGTCCAGCAATCTAGGCCAAAAGACAACAAAATGACGAATGAGCCTATAATTTTGGTAGAATTGGGGTTGATGCTTGATTGTATTAGCCACATAAATTGTGGGAATACATGAAGTATTTTCCACATAAATGATACTAGGAGGAAATTATCCAAAACCATGCAGTCCTAAAATTATATAAATTCATTAAAGGGAAAATTGGCATTTATAGAAATCACACAAGGGTTGTGAGAAAATGACGACAAGGTGGTTTTGTCCAGGTTCGAACACCTTCGACCTCAACTAGGTGATCCAAATATATGGGAGTAAGGATCCATGGGAGTCGAGCTATGTTGCAGGAAACGGCCCCTTAGGTGTCTTACCAGTACCCAAAATGCACCAAAACGTTGAAACAGGTACGAAATGTCATTGAAACGTCGATGGTCATACTGTACAACATTTTCTAATTAGGAAATTTCATATGATACAATCACTGAAATTTCAGCGACGTTTCGACATGTACGATAGCCATTTCGGTGGATTTATTTTTGTTTGCAAACCTTCCAAGTATCCAAGAGGACCATGGGTACCTTAGGTGGCAAAAACTCCCTTCATTAACCACTAATAAACATTTTAAATATATCCAACTATCATCACCATTTCACCCACCCTAGTAATTAATGGTAATATTAAATTCTTAAAGAAAATGTGTTATTTAAAAAACAACTATATATGTGTATATGTGTGTGTGTGTGTTGTTTCCCCTGACATTTCCCTCAACGTTTCCATTTTTTGAGGGTCATGTTTCCTGACATCTCCATTTCAGAAACTTCCATGTGTTTCCCCATTTCTTGCAACTTAGGAGTGGAGGATTGAACTTGAAATGGTGTAATCATCATGGAAGAGCATGCCTATAACAATTAGGGAAGAAACCTTAGACGTGGAGGTGAGTAGATAAGGTCACATCTATTGAGGAGGCCTTTGGAAGATGGAAGTAAGAGGAAGGGTTTTAGTGGTAGGTAGGGTTTTTGGTTGAGTGTTAGAGGATGTGAGACGGAAGGGTTTGGTCGATGGTTTCAAGGATACATATAAGGATGAGGGTTCATGGATTAAGAAGAAGGATAAGTATATTCATGTTTTCAATGATTAAAGGAAGATTTTTGTGCCTCGTGATTGGATCCTTGAAGGATTAGAGATGTCGTGGGAACGAGCTCTATATATTTTTGTGGATAGAATCCTCTAACCTATAAAATGTTTCCTTGGGTAGGGGAGTCTTGGAGCAAGTTTATCTCTAGTAAGATCAAAATTTTCCCTCCCAATGAAGGTATTTTCTTCTTTTATTTTGACAAATTTGAAAAAACATGAGTTTTTTATTTGGGAAAAAAAAAACTAATACAATATTCCACATAACTTTTCAAATGTCCCTCCAAACATTTGTTGAGTATCTCATTCTAATAATGTTTCTATGAATGATAAGGTTGTAGTTGGGATTTTGAAGGGTAAGTATGCATATGGAACTCACATTTTTCGTGCCATCTGATTTATCAATATTGATGTCAATGTTCATTGAGTCAATTTCTAACTCCAACCAACATTATACATCATCAAGTCCTCTGAATAGGTGTTTATGAACATTGGACATTTGAAAACAAAAATGTTAAGGGAGAACATAATATTCCACATCAACTTACAGTCAATAATCTCTAAAAATAATATTATTAAACGAATAATAGTTGTTTCCACCATTATCTATCCTTCGATTTTAAATTTAGCTATACAAGGCAATGAAGGAAAATTTCATGATACAAGAGAAGAAAATGATTTATACCTTGTCGGAAATGTGTTGTGGATCGTGGAGATGAACGCCCTTCGAACTTTCATTTTTCAAATACAATAAAAAGTTAAATGACTGAGTAATAACTAAACATTGATGAGCTTGCATTTGTCAAAGAGAATAAAACATTATATGGATGAATAATAATTAAATGTGTACGACGCTCTATAAATATTAAAGGGGAATACCTCATGAATGAGCTCCTCTTGGTTTCAAGAATAATTTATTATGCATTAAACAGATCCAACCACGTGAAGGTGGAAGCTCGTTTGGCCCCTCCCCCCCCCCCCTCACATCACTCTCATTTCCCCATATGCAATCATGCACAAAAAGTAGAAAAACAAGAATTAAAGGTAAATGAAATAAATAAGGTACATGCATACATAACATATAAGGTTCACGCACAAATAGAAAAACAAAAAAATGTACAGTCAATAATTTATATTAATAAAATTTGTCCTGAAAATATGTACAGTCACTTATTTTTTTGTTTCTTCTTTTTTATAAAATTCACTAGTAAGTCATCATCACATTCTTCTTGATCATGACCTTCAGCTATTGTTCCCTCTTCTTCTACTAGAAGGCGATGGTTCATCTCAAGCATTATACTACCTCTATTATCATGACGTGGACAATTATGCATTATAAGGGAATCCACTACAATAACAAAAAGTGTTAAAAGAACATGGTTAGTCATTATTCATAGTAGTGTTTCATTAGTACAAATATCATTACTATGTTTTTTACCTGGAGGAGTAGTCGACACCTTTGCTTGGGATGTCGTTAGTTGCTCTCCTCTCTGAGCACCCTCATCTACATGCTATGCCAATGAAACAAGAAAAGTTATAAGTACACCATCTGCAAGTAAATATTTATAATCATCATATTATACATTTTGTTTTGAAGACACGCATACTGTGATGGTTCTGCAAAACACTAGAATCATGGGGTTATTTTCCACCACCGTCAAATGAATTGGTGTTTCTTGCTTGCTTAAAACAAATAGACACATTAATTGATGGGTTAAATCAATCATCAATATATTTGACAAGTAATCAACAACTACAATCTTGTCATTTTATTTACCAACTCATTCGAAGGGTCAAATTGCATATGCCCCTTCCTCTGTTGATTTTCCACCACTACTTAAAAGTCGAACTTGAAGTCGAGCATCAAGTATTCTTCGATGGCGACAGTGTTGAATGTATCTCCCTACATCGCATGGCATAAGATCGAGATTTTTTTTGATTGGTTGTAATTAGATCAAATTTGCATGATGATATTATAATATTAATAAAGTCTTTGGTACTTACAATTCGAGCTTTTAATCTCGGGTAACCACCTTGTCCAAGTTTGTGTTACCCATGTTTTTCTAGTCTTTCCTTGGTTTCTTTTGACGTGTCTAGGAGCCTACGAAACTTTTCAATTATGCTATAAGGTATCGCTATTTCTTCTGTAGAACTAAATAAAATTCATCATATTCAATTCAAAATATCATATATTGACTTCCAGGACCATGTGGTGTCTTCCCTTCATGTCTCATTGCACTCCCCTTTGCGTCATCATGTATATTCTTCCATTCCCTCTTGGGAATGGCCAAAGGAAGATCATACTTAGGGTTCTTTTTCAATTGAACCCTATGTTGATCTCTAACATATTTTAAATATGTATCGGCCCTCAAGGTGATTTTGGACTTGTTGAATGAATCCCCAAACATGCCAACCATATGGTTTATAAGATTTTTTTTTCAAATCATTATTTTGTGCATTCCACCATGTGTGAATGGTGGGCCCAAAAATATTTAAATCCTTGTCATGTAAGGTCCTGTAAAAAATAATTTTTCCTGCAAAATGATATGATAATTAGATTAAAATAATATCAAATGATAGGAACTATTTAAGTTATTTTAAAATACTTTGGATTTGTTGTATCTTCAAAGAAATCAAGTTATCATCCACCAAAAAGTTGATGGAGACTATTCCCGAGCTTTGAACACATAATGCTCCATGATAAGAAGAATGCTATAGCACCGCAGAACCAATATTCTAATGAGATTCTCCCTATAGAACATCACATGCACGGTCTAGCATGTGTCGTGGGGGCGTCTCATGGGCCCCAAGAGTTTCATCCCTCTAAGCCACAAATAGAGAGCCAAATAGCCTCATGGGTATGTGGCTCGTTCTAGGACATTGTAGGGTTTGTGCATCACTATTACCAGCAACATCCCCATGATTCGAATGTCTCGTCAGATCCAGAAATTACTATAGAAAGAAAACATTTGAGTATTTCTCATATAACGATATCCGAAAAAATTCCATAAATCAATATATGTCGGAAATAGTATTTTTTTTTAATTATGCTTACTCCAAATTGTTCTATATCATGCCTTAAAATTTTCATCATTTCTTTGCCCTCCTCTGTAAGTGGCTTACACTTAGCCAATTCAATAAATTCACTATTTTCCTTTCTCAAGGCATTTCAAATTGTTTCCATTGGGTTGATGGAATCATATATTTCATCCCACACATCATCGTTCTCCGAAGGTGTGCTCATATATATCAACAAATAAACATGTTAATTCAATTATTGTCAGCAAGAATTTATATATAAATCACGATCATACATGTTGTGAGCTAGTCAGTGCCTTCCCACGATCACCCTGCCAGATTATAAGATGCATGAAATTTTAGAATGTTAGAAAATAATCTAACAAGCATGAGATATTAAAATGTATGTTAAATATATAAAAAGGAAAACATTAATTACATGTTTGGTATACTGGTAGAACATATTTACCCCCATAATAGCAGTGCTTCAATCGATTCAATTCAAATCGTAATCGACCAACAACTCTTCCCCTGTAGCTATTGTTTTCACTGCACATATGAATATTTGATTTCATTCACGCCCCTCAAATATACAATTGGGTTGTTTTCTTGTTGTCCCGGGTCTTGTACTATTAATAAGCCATGTAATATTCCCTGACGCCTTTGGCTTTCCATCAATATACACCGTCACTCCTTTTTTTTTATCGATGTCTTTTATTCATATATAATTTGTAGTGACTGCATATCTCCACATACTTGGCATATCTTGAACCGGCCTCAACCAATCTCCATAGTTGTAGCATGGTCTGACATACTCCATCAACTCAACAAGTCCTCCATATTTCACTTTTATGTCATCAATGGAGAATAGAACCAGATTGTGTATGGATGACAAAGCAATGTGATACATCCTTTCATTGACACAAAAGTTAGTGTCCAACTGAGGAAGTTCATTGGGTACCCATCATCGCTCTAGATGTTTGTACCTCAAAGGAACCTCGACGTCACCTATGGTCTCATCGTCATAAGAGCATGAACCTCCTTCAGCAAGAAATAATTCCATGCATATGTGGAATTTTATTATGACCTTTTCACCTCTAGTTGATCCTGACTTGTTATATGTCTTGGACATAACACTTTTCCCCCTCCATCCATAAATTTCCTCGCTCGAGGATGATATGCCTGACAGGTACATGTTCGGTTGTACCAAGACTCCATAGAATGAGAAAAAGTAGTTAGAAAATATAAAATAGTTGCATCATTGATTCCTTTCCCATTCTAAAACTCAATTCCTCATTGTAAACATAGTATCTAACTTTACCATTCATTAAAATGTATTCATCATCTTCTCTTCTTAGTTTTTAAATCCTATGATTGACACTCTTTGTAGAAAGTTGTCAGCATCCAAAGAGTTAAATTGCATCAATCTCAGTTTGCTCAATTATGACAAGGTCGCAACCATTTTGGTGGCACCAGCAGTCATATTTTGCATCATGCTAACTAGAAGTATTGCAAATTCCCTTTTATAGGTAACAAAACATCCATATGGTTTTCCATTTGTAAGTTCTTTTCCATTATCCAAACAAATAAATCACCTTTTCTTAGACAAAACACCCACATTCTTGAGTTGCATCTTGATTGTTATTTTAATTAGCTTCCAAAGAGTGTTTATGAAAGGAGGGAGCTTTGGTAACCATGGTGTCTCAAAGGCCCTACATAAGTTCACGTTGAAATTGGTTCACAAGGTAATGAATCCTTCCTAATGAATTACCCATTAATATTGAAATTAATGAATTTTTAGTTGTCTAAGAAAATTTGGAATAGCATACCCTATTACGGTATTGTTAATCCCAAAATTGCATGTGCAACTAGAGGGTTAAGTTCCAACTTGATTTCATCACTCTAATCCATATACAATACATCCAATGTTTCACATGGTTTATCATTGTATACAGAATGAGTTTCATCAAATTATGAGGACTTTCTATTTTTAGTATTTCTCCTACTTTCTAAGAGTCAGAGTTTTGAGAACTGCATGTCAAAGTGAGCTACATATTCTTAATCCTTGTGAGTTCACAATTGTTAGATTTTTAGCTCGGGAGGTACTCCGCATGTTTTGTCTTGTATGCGGATGTTACCTTAATGTTTACACTACTAGGCACTTAACTTTGTAATAGTTTTTATAAAGTTGTTTTAAGTGGTTCTTTTATTAAAGTGACTTTTTAATAAAATGTACCTTCTATTTTTAAAGTGACTTTATTTTCATAAAGCACTTATGTACTAAAGTTAAAATGACTTTAATTTAAAACATTTTGGAGAGAATGGATCATGACCCTTGATCTTGAAAAAGGAAAGATCTAATCTTGGCCTTTGGATCTAGGGTTGGGGAAGGTGAAAAGACACTTTGGGGGGGAAATGTCATTTTCAAATTATAAAAGAATGCATTGGGTAGTGTGCAAGACATGTCGAATGTTGAGAAGACATCGGGAGGAGAGTGAGAGATATTTTTTGAGTATGCTTGAGAGAGGAAAGTGAGTAGCAAAGAGGGCATGTTTTCCAAGGAAGGAGGGCATGAATCCCGAGAAAAAAAATTATGTGAGTTTTGGGCCGAACTATTTTTTTGTTGTGGAAGTTCTTACTGTACGGATACGTACAGTCCGTACAGCCATATGGATTTGGCACGGAAATCAAGTCATTTTGGGCATGGTTTTCGAGGCAGATTTCAAAATTTTTGTGGTTGTTTCTGGGCCGTACGGAACAATCCATACAACTGACTATGGGCATGGAAAACGAGGTATGGAGGAGGTCGTACAGCAGTACAATTTTGGCATGGAAAACAAGGCAGATTTCTGTGGGACAAATTTGGTGTTGTGAGGTATTTTCCTTGGCTGAAAATGTGATATTGTGTTGTTGTTTTGTACTTTCCTAAAGCTAAATAATATATCTCTCTCTCTCTCATTGGTTTTCCCCACATTGGGGTTTTCCCTAGCATTTGCCTAAATTTTTGGGTGTTATGGGTTGTTGTTCACTGTGTTATTTCCGCTGATATTTTGCTTAGCAATGTGTATTTATGCTTATGGTAATTTTTGAATGTGGGTTTTATGCATTTATGAAATTTATGAAGACAGTTATCTCTAGGTTTCTAAGTGTATGACAGAAATTTCATTTGTTGATTTTTGTCATTAAAATCTACATGGTATCAGAGCTTTGACTCTGACAGTGGGCAGTGTGATTTTTGGGTAAAAGGGTGTGATTGTTTTCCTTGAGTTGTGACAGGGAATATGGTTGCAAGCATTAGATATGAGGATCGGTTGGATGGCATTTCCAACTATTTGCAGTGGAAGGTCCAACTGTCAGTTGTTCTCAAGGAGAACAAAATTTATAGTTATGTCAACTTTGTTGTGGCAGCTCCTGCAGCAGATCTTGTTGCTTTGGACTTGCATGAGACCAAGGAAGCCAAATCTCAGAGGATTATTCTGGATGGGGTGAAGGATCACCTTATCCCACACTTGGCTGAGAAAAATATTGCCAAGGAGATGTGGGATTCACTTAAGAACTTGTTTGAGGCGAAGAACGAGAACTAGAAGATGGACTTGAAGGCTAAGTTGCATGATACCAAGATGGGTAAGGAGGAGAGTGTCTCTTCTTATATTACCTGGGTGGTTCAATTTAAAGATGAGTTGGCAGCTGTTGGAGAGGTCATTATGGATTCTGAGCTCTTGAGGATATCCTTAAATGGCTTCACCAAAGAATGGGAAGTCTTCACGAAGTGCATGGTGGGACATGAGCATCTACCAGATTGGAGAAGATTGTGGGATGATTTCACTCAGGAGGAGATCCGATAAAGATCTCAGAGTAGTGAACAGAAGACAGACAGAGCTGATGAGAATGTTCCTCTTGCGGCAAAGAGCAAGAAGAAAGGAAGTTCTGGAAGGGACTTGAGTAAAGTCAGATGCTATTGTTGTAACCAGTTGGGGCACCTTTCCTCTCATTGTCCTGAGATGAAGAAGAAGAAGAAGGAGTCAGAGGGGCCTGAGACAGCTTCTACAACAGCCATGGAGGACTTTGCTTCAAAGTTCAATAGGGAATTTTCTTTGGTGACCGTAGTTTCCAGTGTCGACAGCGGAGGATTCGGAGGTGATGTCAGATGGATTGTGGATAGTGGAGCCTCTAGCCACATGACGGGAATCTGGCGAGTATTCGTCGATTTCACAGAGATTGGTTATGTCCGATAGGTGGTGAATGAAGGTGGTATGGTGAAAGTTGTACGTGGAGTTGGGAATGTCAGATTCCAACTCGAGTTTGGGGAACTCTTGGTGCTTGATGGAGTTCTCTTTGTTCCAGGGTTGAGGGTTAACTTGCTCTCAGTCTCAGCCTTGGAGGATGTAGGACGTTGTGTATTGTTCAAGAGGGAACATGTCTTTATCTACAGGCAAGGAGTGGACCTGGTAGAGTTGCAGTTGATCGGTAACCGGGTGAACAGGTTGTATATTTGAGAGGACAGCCTTTGATGTATGATTCAGTGTCGGATGAGGAGTGTGAGGAGGCTTTTGAGACTGCGGTGGCACCGAGGATATAGTCTGGAATTTCGAGATAAGAGAGTGAGTCTCTTCTAAGCACTGGCAGGAGGCTTAGCCAGGTTGATTGAACCAATGCTCAAGGTTCCGGGAGGTTGCCAGGAGAAGATCTTCTAGTTCAAGTTTTGTGCAAGTGTTGTGGATGGATCCAGGTTTAGAGGGAGCTCCTACAGAGCACAGTGTGATGGGACCAGATGATGGAGATGGCAGCAAGTACATCCCTCACTAAGAGGGAGTGTTATCTTTTTAGCTCGGGAGGTACTCCGCATATTTTGTCTTGTATGCGGATGTTACCTTAATATTTACACTACCAGGCACTTAACTTTGTAATAGTTTTTATAAAGTTGTTTTAAGTGGTTCTTTTATTAAAGTGACTTTTTAATAAAGTGTACCTTCTATTTTTAAAGTGACTTTATTTTCATAAAGCACTTATGTAATAAAGTGAAAATCACTTTAATTTAAATAAGACATTTTGGAGGGAATGGATCATGACCCTTGATCTTGAAAAAGGAAAGATCTAATCTTGGCCTTTGGATCTAGGGTTGGGGAAGGTGAAAAGACACTTTGGGGGGGAAATGTTATTTTCAGATTATAAAAGAATGCATTGGGTAGTGTGCAAGACATGTCGAATGTTGAGAAGACATCGAGAGGAGATTGAGAGAGATTTTCTGAGTATGCTTGAGAGAGGAAAGTGACCAGCAAAGAGGGCATGTTTTCCAAGGAAGGAGGGCACGAATCTCGAGAAAAAAATTATGTGAGTCTTAGGCTGAAATATATTTCTATTGTGGGAGGTCGTACTGTACGGATCCGTACAGTCTATGCGAGTCCGTACAACCGTATGGATTTGGCACAGAAATCAAGGAATTTTGGGCACAATTTTCGAGGCACATTTCAGAATTTTTGTGGTTGTTTCTGGGCCATACGGAACAATCCGTACAGTTGACTGTGGGCACAAAAAATGAGGTATAGAGGAGGTCGTACAGCAGTACGATTTTGGCATGGAAAACGAGGTAGATTTATGTGGGACAGATTTGGTGTTATGAGGTATTTTCCTTGGCTGGAAATGTGATATTGTGTTGTTGTTTTGTACTTTCCTTAAGCTGAATAATAGATCTCTCTCTCTCTCTCTCTCATTGGGTATCCCCACATTAGGGTTTTCCCTGTCATTTGCCTAAATTTCTGGGTGTTATGGGTTGTTATCCACTATGTTATTTCCGTTGTTATTTTTCTTAGCAATGTGTATTTCTGCTTATGGTAATTTTTGAATGTGGGTTTTATGCATTTATGAAATTTATGAAGACAGTTATCTCTAGGTTGTTAAGTGTATGACAAAAATTTCATTTGTTGATTTTTGTCATTAAAATCTACAACAATCCCCATGGGATTTATTCCAACAACATGAAAGGGTATTTGGTTACGGTGAAACTTTAATTTTAAACAGTCGGGGCTACAGGGCTTGAATGTCGAAACAAAGCACATATCCAAGGCTCATGAGATAGGTTTGGTTTGCGAGGTATCAATTGTGACATCATCGAGTTAGGGAAAATTGATCTTCTAGTTATTCTTGCTTTCTTTGTTGGTTTAAGTTAATTTGATACACATGGTTGCACGCATGTTTCTTTTCTGGGAAAATTCAAAACTGGAAATCATACTAAGGGAAGGTTGCATGCATGAGGATTTCATTAGCTTAAAAAAGAGTTTTGCATGCATGTGTGTAAGCCTTGAAATTGTCAAAACCTAAGGTAGAGAATGTGCCATGTTTGAAGGGAGCATTTTCTATCATTTACACGCCTAATCTATTGATGTTTTTACTCTTTAACTTTCTCTCATATTCTAGCTAGGATGTGTGCCATAAAACCCTCTTCTCCACACCTTGCATGAGTATATCTCTAGAGTATTTTTGTCATAGAAAGTTCTCCCTCCATTTTTGTCTTATTTAGGTATGCATACCACCTCCATTTTAGAAGATTTGACCCACATGTTGTTTTGTTTTTTTTTTTACAGAAACGGTTAGAGGATCTTTGTATTAATAACAGTGGACATGCCACTGGGGTTCGATACATCGATAGAGAATTGCTTGTAAACTTGAAAGAATAAACCTAAAGATCCTAACTCAGTACTAGTTCGTGAACACAAAGACTATTTCAGCGAGATTAAACGGCTTCGCGTCATTACATCACTTCTAGGATGGGTGTTTTTTTTCCTCTTTGACATTGTTTCCCATTCATTGCTCTGGTCCATAACTTGGCCTTCCGTCGGGCCTAAAGAGTCTTCCTTATCATCTAAGTCCACCCAGCTTGAGGCCAGGGGATCTTGCTGGTTGGGCGACTTGGGAGAGTCTTCTTCTTCCCCCTTAGAAGGGGGTTTGATTTTGTCTTCAGCTTCTGCCTCTTCTGTCGCTTCAAGGGTCTTACTTTCAAAATGCAGTTCCGTTGGTACCCCCTTCCACCAGGTGGCCTTGGACGGCCTTTTTTTCCTCGGTGGTTTTCTACAGTTACGGGCTAAGTGCCCCGTTTCGAAGCAGTTCCTACACCTGAAGCTAAGATTCTCATAGTCGATTTTTTGGGTCCTTGAGTAGTCCTTGCCTTGAAGAATAATTTCAGCTGGGAAACCTTTGGAGAAATCCATTTCCACACAGATTCGGGCGAAGGTGGGGCGGGCTGGCTTGGATTCCAGACTTCTGCAGAGGAACTTGTCGATTCCATTGCCAATCGAATGAAGAGATTCATCTCCCCAGAAATGCAAGGGCAGATACGAAAGTCTCACCCAAACTGGGGCTAAAGAGATACAATCCATGGAGGGGTCGAAGGCAGGGGTCCATAGTTTCATGGACAGACCTGCTCTGCCCCAGAACCATGGCCCGGAGTTAAACACTTTATCTCTGTCACTTGTAGAGTCAAAAACTACCACAAAAAACCCTTTTGCACAAGGGCAGGGAATGACTTCTCCATCTAAGAGTGGGTACCATTCGGAGGAGAACCAGGAGATTAAATATGGAAGAGAGGGCCAAAACCCATTGAATCTGCAAACTAGAGCATGCCTGTTGTAATGGCGAGCATGAGTTAAGGCCTCTTGCGGCATTGGGATGGAAACTATCGGAGCTTCAGGAACTACTGCATGCAGCCCGGAGGGGTGACCTTGGAGAGATGCAACCTTCGGGACCGATGCATGCAGACCGGAGAGAGACCCTGACGCGAAGCCACCTCTTTGAAGGATAGGGTCGGCACCGGAACTACCGACGGAGCTCCCGAGGATTCACTTGCAAGAGAAAACGGCCCACAAGAGGAAGTCACGGCCGAGGGAGGGAGGCGCGCAGCCATTGCCGCGGCCTTACCAGGAGAGGCACTACCATGATGGGCTGCCAAAGGATGTTGCTTCTGCGAAGGAGGGCGTAGGAGGAGGCCCGCAGCCATTTTCGCGGCCTTACCAAGGGCGCCACCGAGATTTGGAGACGAGGGGGCCACCAATGGAGAGCGAATGCAGTGAAGGAGGCAGGAGACGCCGGCCGGCGGCCTTCGGGAGGACCAGGAGCGTGCGTGCAGCGCTAGGGTTCTGGGAATATTATATTTGTTCCACATGTTGTTGTATGCATGGAGATGATTAATTAATTAGAAGAAAACAGAAAAACTTTAGAGGAGCACTCTAGAATAGCTTATTTCTAGCAGGTCTGCTAATTATTTTTAGACATCGTTGTGCATGTGATGCAGGATCATCTTTGTCCTCAAGCAATCTGCATCAACCCAAAAATATTTCAAGTTTAAGATAATAAATCATAGGAAGGAATAAGTGTCAATTTCCTTTGTTGTAACATGTTTGTGTTGTGCTGAAATATTAGTTGTGACACATGCTGAAATAGTTGTTGCAACACATGTTGTAATAGTTGCTACAACACATGTTGAAACAGTTGTTGCAACACATGTTGCAACATGTGTTGTAACATTTTTTGCAAAACATGTTGTAACAGTTGTTGCAATAGGTTTTAGGAGCTCTTCCCCACCATCTTCCATAATTTCAAACTTGACAACACTTCCATTACTGCTTGTCAGAGATTGACAAGTGATCCCTTTGTGTATTGTGTCTTCATTAATATATCATATGGATTTGACTAAGCATTTTTATATCTCTTTGGATTTCATAGTTTCTTCATGAGAGAAATCATGTGAGAGGGATTGTGTTGTTACTTTTATGCACTAGTTTTGAATCTCTTTTAATTAAAGAACATATTCTAGTATTTATCATGCATTTATTTTGAATTTATCTTTCACTCAAAGTGCATATTCTCTCTCACTTGTTTCCCTTTTTCTCCTGAAATTGAAATTAAAGAAACTAATACCTCTTTATGCAATTTTATTTATAATTTTTACCCTTCTCTCAAGGGCTTTCTGGGTGCTTGAGGGAAGCTTAGTGTGTAAAAATTATCCCAATTTTATATGTAGATTTGCATGCATAAATAATAGTACAAACATTTTAGGGACACCCCTAGTGGCTAGAAAAGCACCAGCCTGAACAGAGAGGTATCTCGTAATGAGAGGGTTATATTTCCTATAGTTACCTCGTTGACCTATTCATCTTCTTATTGCAGATTTGCATGATAGCAAGTATTTGTAGGTTGTATACTACTCGTATTTTTTATTAAGTCCTAGGTAAAAGAGCCTTGGGAAACACATGGATAGCTATGTATAATCATTCACGGCCTAAGTAAATTATTTTTACAATTTACATGAGGAACAAAGTCACTCCCATGAAGTAGTCACTTGCAGCCACTAGATGTTTCAAAACACCCCTAGTTGTTCTCTTAGAATGTCACGAGTTGTTCTTTGTAGACGAAGCTTTCCAACTGTATTTTTTGTATAGGTTGAATTCATGGGGTTTTCAATGAAATTTTGGACTTCCCTAGAACTCATATTTTCACCATTTAAAAAAAAAAAATCCTTGAGCATATTAGATTCTTCAACCTGTAGACCTAGAAAAATATTTTCCTCATAGTCAACTTGTCTAAACATTTTGGGTTTTAAAGGATTAGAAAAAATTACCAATTTTTGCAGCATTGCTAGTCTAGGTGGGGTATCCTCTGTCGCTCGATCTAGGGCCTCCTTTGTCTCTCTTTTGTTGCATTGTGGGGTAGGGTCATCGTTCTATGTCGATCCTTTGTTTTTAAGACTAGGGTTGTCGCTCTGTGTCAGTCCTCTCTTGGCGGGGTTAGGGCTGTCGCTCTCTGTCGGTCCTATGTTGGAGGGCTTAGGGATATCGCTCTATGTCGGTCCTCTCTTGTCTCTTGCATTCGAGGTTGAGGTCATAATTTTTTGTTTATTGTTGTCGGAAGCTCGAATGTGGTAAGGCAGGCTCAAATGCAATGAGGCAAGGGATTTTGTTTGGCTGACGTTTTTTTCGTTTGGTAATTTATTATTTATAATTTATTATTTATAATTTATTATTTATAATTTATTATTTATAATTTATTATTTATAATTTATTATTTATAATTTATTATTTATTATTTATTATTTATAATTTATTATTTATAATTTATTATTTATAATTTATTATTTATAATTTATTATCTATTATTTATTATTTATTATTTATTATTTATTATTTATTATTTATAATTTATATATTACATAAATATATGGGAATCGAGTGAAGACAATGTACAAATTGGAATAATGAATGGAATCATCTAATAGACTACGAGATGGCTCTACGATTTTCTTCGTGGTTGCTTCTCGAGGTTAGGTTTTCCGTAGGAAAATCGTACCCCCAGGCATCCCCTTCAAAGCTATCTCCCCTTCTCGCATGTCTCCTTCACCCATTGAAGCTTCTCCCTCTTCCTTATAACCTTGGTCTCGGCGGTGTCAGAGATATCTCACCTTATTTTCCAGTACCCTCCCTTTTTCCTACCCCCTCGGTGCCCTCCCCCTCCATGACACTTGTCCTCATTCCTCTCCCTACTATAGCTCAATGAAAAATCTGAGGGAGGAGTAGGAGATTCTCTATTACTCAGTTGATCTATACCCCCCTTCCGATATCTAGACCTACCACCTCCCTGATCACCCCCATCACTCTTCTTATCTCTCCCTCTCACTATCTTCCTCTCATGGTGGCCTATCTCTCCCACCATCTCCCCTAGATCCACTGACGCTTCCCTCCCCCATGACCTCTCCCTCCCCCTCTCATGATGTACCCTCTCCCTGCTCTAATGAATCTGTACATTCATTCACTTCCCCATGTACCTATTATCTTCCTATCCCACACGTCACCCCTTCCTCCCCTCTGGAAAATTTCCCCCCTTCACTTGATCTGTTCTTACTTTTTTTACTGGATTTTTTACCCTCGCAGTCGCAGGCGGTTTCCTTGTTGGGAGGGTTTTTTACCTCTATCACCTCACAATTTCTCATGTTATGGATGTCTTTTCCATATAACTCTAACTCCGAGAAACTTTATATCTAGATGGACCATTCACATAAGACTAAAAAATGCATAAATCATCAGGACGAGCCCATAAACCTCACACTCAACGATGGAATAAAACTCCAAGAGATTATCACCATGTAGCAAATCACCATGGTTGGAATATTTGCAAGAAAAATTCCTTCCCCATACTCACTCAAATCTTGGACTGCGTCCAACTTCGCCAACCACCTTGGGTACAAGCCCTCTAGTATCGTTCTCACAAAAGGTTGTTTAGCATGGACCTTCAAATCGAAAGCGAATTCATGAGATATTCTCTCTGGACGTTGGTGTTATGGATCTCATGCTCTATTCCTGAAGCGATGGACCCCTGAGTTCAATGCTTCAAATTCTCAACATGAAATCATTCCAATTTGGGTCAGGCTTTTGGGCCTTCCATTCTCCTTTCAGACAGAAGAAATATTCTAGGAAATTGACTCTTCCTTGGGTCATTTTTACGAAGCAGACCTCTCATATAAAAGAATAGGATATATGGCTATGGAACGCATCTTAGTCGGCCTCAAAATTTCAAGTGGCCTAGAATATTTTATCTCCATACAACGTCATGGCCGCACTTTCACGCAAGAACTAGATTATGAAGGAATCTCGTTCAGATGCGGGAGTTGTCACATCTACGACCATTTGAAAAACAATTGTCCCCTGCTAGAAAAAAAGAGGAAATGGGTCAAGAAATCATCTTCTCTTGTGCAAGGTCTTCCTCCCCCTCCTTTTCTTTCAACCACTCCTTTGACAAAGATAATAGGCACCTCTAGAATAGCATAGGATTTGTTGGCTCTAGTTGGCATTCAACAGCCTCCCCCTTCCACGATGTCGACTGAAAATTCGGGTAAGAAAAATTCTCCTCACACTTGTTACCCTCCATATTCTTCTTTCACACTTCTTACCCACTGGACATTTCCTTTCTTGTTGGTCTCTCTAGCATCTCCATCCTGGTCTCTGCTCCCCTCATATCCCCCCCACCTCCCTATTGAACCACCTTCTCCACACTTTCCCTCCCCCTCCTCCAAAATATAATCTTAGGTCCTCAGTTAACGATATTTGTGAGCTCCCCTTAGGCATTCAAGGAAGCTTAGTAACTTTAGTGAACCATGAAAAAAAGTCATCCCTACACATAAGAAAGTCATATTTATCCAGGGTCATAAATAAGCACACTCAGAAATCCAGTACGGGAAACAAAAATCACTTTTTGGGAATCTTAGAGCATCTTCCCCCACCCAGGGTTTGCAGTGATTGTTCTCTCTCTTAATTGCAGGGGTCTGGCCAACCCCACAAAAAGATTGGCCATCAGGAGACTAATTGACATATGTAATACTAGCCTTTTGATCCTCTAGGAAACCATGATGGAAGGAGACATAGCAGTAAAATTATTTTCTTCCTCCCTCCCAGGATTGAAATTCATTGGACTAGATGCTTCTGGGAAATCATGTGACCTCCTTACGGACTGGAGAATATATTTATTACATCTCACAAACTCTTGGGCCATATCATCTCTTTTGGCCACTCATTTTTTCTCACCTTCACACAACCTATCCTTCCTCTTCCTCAAAACCTATGGCCCATATTCTAATAGAAAAACTTTATGGGACAATACTTTTTCCACCCCCCTCTTTTCCTCTGGAAATTTCATCTTGGAAGGAGACCTAAATTTCACCCTTAGCTCTTGTGAAATCTGGGGTACCTCGGCTCTTATGGATATTATGTCTGACTATTTCATAAAAAATATGGAGGATTCCAAACTATTAGACCTTCATCCTTCTAAACTCTCCCCCACCTAGTGCAAGATGCGTACTTGAGATGCATGTATTGCCAAATGACTTGATTGTTTCCTCCTTTTTGAATATTTCCTGCATGAAAAAATAAATTACAACAATGGGTCTCCTCAGGTGGTGTCTCTAACCATTCCTCAATCCTCTTTGAACTTGCTCCTAATCCCATTAAACCACCTAGCCCTTTTAAATTCAATTCTTCCTGGCTGGAGGATCCAAATTATTAGACCTGGTTAGAACTACCTAGTCCCCCCACATTGAAAACGTTCATGAATCTCCCCCTCTCCAATTTCTAGAAAATATCAAAAAAATCAAGAAGGCCATTATTACTTGGTGAAAGGAACAAAAAATAAAATAAAACCAAGATCTTATAGAAATTGAGCAACAACTGAAATCTTGGTTGGAGGTGGAGATGGACACAACCTTCTCGGAGGAACAAAAATCAAAAATTCTCTAGTCATAACAAAAACGAAATGCCATTATTGTTTCTAGAGAAAACGAATGGAGATTAAAAAGCAGAGCCATATGGATTCAAGTTGGAGATGACAACACAAAGTTTTTCCACCATGTTGCCAATAGTCGAAAAACAAAAAACACAATCCGGGTCATTCAGAGAAACGATGGATCCCTGGATACAATTTTTTAGGATATTGCTACAAAAGGTATTTCACACTTCCAAAACTTATTCAAGGTCAACCAAAGATCGACAATTGAATCCATACTGAAGGTAGAAAATCTCTTTCCCGATTTTGTGAATCACGAGAAAAATGACTCCATAATGGTGAAAATTACGAAGGATGAGCTCCAAAATACTCTCCACAGTTTTCAAAGGGATAAAATCCCTGGGCCCGATGGTCTTCCAGTTGAATTCTACAGTGGCACTTTCGACATCCTTGGTGATGACCTCCTCAGAACCATCGAATACTCCTACTCCATAGGACAAATTTTATCCCCCTTAAATTCTACCTTCATTACTCTAATCCCAAAGACAGACAACTCACAAGCCTTTGATCAATTCTGCCCCATGTCCCTCTGCAGCAACATTTATAAAATCATCACAAAAATCATAACAATCCGCTTAAAGGACATGCTTTCAAATAATATTTTTGGGGAGAAATTTAGATTTTTAAGAGGTGGACAAATACACCAAACCATTGGGATAGCTCATAAAGGAATACATTCAACACATCAAGGAAGGCAAAAGGCTCTCATCTACAAAGTTGACCTTGCAAAATCCTTTGATCGTGTCAGTTGGCTCTACATCAGGTTGCTTCTCTTACACCTTGTATTCTCACACACATTTTTATTTGCATCCTTAGTTTCATCTCTACCACATCATTTTCTCTCCTCATAAATGGTTCAGCATCTCCTTTATTCAAAACAAAAAGATGACTCGGGTAGGGTTTCCCTCTCTCCCCTCTACTCTTTCTTCTAGTGGTTGAATCCTTAAGCTGGCTTATCTCAGATGAAGTCACACAAGGAAATTTTAAAGGCATTCAAATTTATCCATCATTTTCCCTCACATGCCTACTCTTTTTATATGACATCCTCATTTTCTGTGAAAGCGAGAAAACCTTCTTGGACAATTTAAAGGATATTCTCAACACTTTCTACCTCTCCACTAGAATGAAAATCAATCTAGAGAAATCCTCTTTGATGGCCTGGGGACAAAATTATCAGGAATCACTTGATATTACTACTTGCTTTGGAGTCCAATTAAAAATCCAAACAGAGGGTCTCAAATATATAGGCTTAACACTCAAGGAAATTGGATACAGGAAAACAAATTGGGCATAGTTGTTGGCCAAAAGAGAAAAAATGATCCTCTCATGGTGTAACAGATGGATCTTTAGAGATGAAATATTAGTGCTCCTCAAATCGGTCATTGAAGTGATCCCAATTTATTGGACTACTCTCGCTCGGGTGCCAAAAGGTGTTCTACATAAAATAACTCAACTAGCCAACTGCTTCCTCTGGGTTGGAAAAGATGACTCTAGACCACTAGTACTCACCTCTAAGAAAATCACCCCAAATTCAAAAGGAATCAAAGGTTGGGGACTCAAAGACATCTTCACCTTTGAAAATTTCCTGGTAGCAAAAAATTCTTGGAGTCTGGTAGATGGATATGGACTCTGGAACAGAATAATAAAGGAGAAATACATCCCTTAGAGGTCCCTTCTGGAATGGATTTTCTCCCCAAACAAAACTTTGAAGAATGGAACAATCATCTAGAAAGTCGTCATCAACTCTTTGCATATCATTGGATATTGGCTAATTTGGAAAATAGGCAATGGTTGCCAAGTCTTGATAAGGAAAGACCCATGGATTGGATGTGAAAATTCACACATCCTCCCAGACGATCTCGTCAACTTTCTAAATTAGAGAGGATTTTTTTATTTAAATCAAGTGGGACACGGAGATTACATTACAAGAAACACGATATGGCTCTATGGGGAAGAACTAAATTTGGATTCCACACATATATCACCATGGAAACATTACATCATCTCTTTACAAAATTCTTTTGCCAAACTCACATACCAAGAAGACAAACGCATCTGGTCGTTTAGTCCTACTGGAAAATACTCCCCCAAACTTGGTTACATTGCACAACTACAATATGATTATCCACCCCCCTAGTGGGACAAACCCCTCTAGAAATTTCATTGTCCACCCAAAGAAAAACTCTTCATGTGGCTTCTCCTCCAAAAAAAGGCTCTAACTTGGGAAAATATTCAAAAGCTCTCCTTCACAGATCCAAGCAGATGCACTTTATGTAAATCAGAAGAAGAAATATCCCACATATGTTCCTTCAGTGTCCTTTCAAAAAAATTATGTGGAGAGAGGTCAGTCGCACCCTTGGGTCGTCTCTCAATTGGATTGGTTCTTCCCTTTCTGATGTTTTACTAAACTGGCTAGTTGATCAACAAAACCATGATTTTAAGGCGCTCCCTCTTATTATTTTTTGGGGAATATGGTTGGCCCAGAATCATGTTATTTTTTAAGACAAAATAGGCTCCATAACACATACTTCCATCCAATGCATCAAAATCATCTATGCCTTCCCTCGAAAAGGTACATCCTCTGCGATGACTAGAGTCACTAGAACTCCTGATATCAACAAATATCCCCCTTGGGCATTTTTTTATTGTGCTTCCCAATGCACCCCCCCGCCATTGGAGTAGTAGGAGGAATCATTCATATCTTTGAAAATCGATCCTTTTCCTTCTCAGTCGGACTCGGTGATGCCACAAACTTCAGTGAATTTATGGCCCTATTTCTCTTACTCCTCTTGGCCCCTAAAAAGAACATCGGCCATTTGAATATTTATAGAGATTCGATGTTTGTTATACAAGTCATGAAAGGCACACACTTCTTGAAATATACAATTTGGTCGCGTTATTGGAGAAAATAAAAAGACACTCTGTTGAATTTATTCATATCTCATTTTCACATATTTACAGGAATCATAATAAAAAAGCAAACTAGCTCTCAAAATCTGGTTTGGAATTGGACAAAGGAAGCTGGAAAATCAAGGAAGAAGGCCCAGATGGCTCCCAGGAATTTTTTCACAACACTTGGACCTCTATCTAATTGATCTTCTTATCATTCATCTGATGTTTTTCCTTTTGATAACTTATGTGTACAGTTCAGATCTGAAAAGGATGTATCTGGTTTTTACAACATAGATGGTAGATTTTGATATTGTATCTAGATGGTTTGGACTCTCACCAGCCTATCCTTCTTGGACTCTTGGGATATTTTTTGTACCTGATTTTGATAAGAACTTACTCTAAGAAGCCAACGGTTTCCTTTCAAACACAACATAGGAGTACCATTGGCATATGCTAATGTAATTTTATTTTCTCATTAATAAAATTATTGATTTTTACCTTGGAAAAAAATATATTATATAAATATATATAATAGTTGTATAAATTATATATAACACATTTAATAAACTATTATATATTATATAAATATATTAATATGTTGTATAAATTATATATAACACATTTAATAACCTATTATATATTATATAATTAATATATATTATAATAATTACAACCCATATCCTATAAAACACTTCCCCTCTAATAGAAATAACACCTACAATCCTTGACACTTGATCAAGATAGTCCATATATAATATAAAACCTAACCATGATACTATAACCATTATAAACCGTAAACTTTATAACCTCTAATTCCTAACTCTTATAAACATTGTGAACCCTTAACCCTATAATCCTTCTTGTTAGAAACACCTGAACATTACAACCCTTAAACCTTATCGGCTTTATATTATAACACCAAAAACCTATCCTAATGAATCTAAACCCTATAACCCAATCGTCAATCCTTATAACTCCAAACATCTATACCCATATTTCCAAACCAAACAATGACGATAATGATGAGGAGTAGGACGTCAACAATCTTGATTACAGGTGGTCAGGATGATGATGATGACAACGATCACGATGATGACAATGATGACGATATGATGATGATCATGAAAATGGCAATGAGGATGATAATGAAAATTATGATGACGATGATGATCATGATAATGATGACAATGATGATGTTGATTATGGTGATGAAAATAACGACGATGACAAAAATTATGATGATGATGATGGTGATGATGATGATGATGATCACGATGACGATGACGATGATGACGATGATGACGACGACTGAGACAATGAAGATGACAACGACAATGACAATGTTACTTATGGTGATGACAATGAAGATGATGACAACAATTATGACAATGACGACGATGACGATGATGATGACAATGACAATGATGACGATTGTGATGACACTAAAAAAAGGATGATGATGAGTAGGACACTGACAATGTTGATTACCAGTGGTGAAAACAACGATGAGGATGAAAATGATCATGATGATGACAATATGATGATGATCATGACAATGGAAATGATGATGATGATGACAATGATGATGATGATGATGACTGCGACAATGACAAATATGAAGATGATGATGAAGACAATAATGATGACGATGACGATGACGATGATGATGACAATGACGATGAACATGATGACGAAGACGACTATGATGATGATGATGATGACAATAACGACGACAATGTTGATTATGGTGATGATAATGACAGCAAAGACGATGATCACGTTGATGATTACGATGACGATGATGATGATGACACCATGACAAAAATCATGATAGTAATGATGATGACGATGATAAGGAGGAGAATGACAATGTTGATTATGATTATAAAAATGATGACGATGACGATGATGATCATTAACCCATATAAATAAATACTTTAAAGAGAATAAATCATATAAAATATATAATCACATACCTCCTACATTTATACATTTTTTCAATATCATTCATCATCTCTTCATCCAACTCTACATCTATATCATATGGTTCAAAATCGATGTTGAAAGGATTGGCCATATCAACATCGTCATCCATGTCATATTTTATAATATCATTGTCAATATCATCATCGAGAACATTTTCATCTACATCTGGCTCAACTTCTTCAACTTCTTCATCTGGAAGTACATCTACCTCATGATCCTATGCATCACCTTGTTATTCAATATCATATTGTCCCGGTACATTATATTTTATTGGCCTTCCTCTTGGATCATATCTAACAACATATGACCAACCTACTTTACCTGAAACATATGAATAAAAGACTTGCTCACATTGGCTTGGAAGAACATAAGTTTATGTACCCAGCTCAAACGTCCTTGTATTAACCATGGTAAATGCATTGGCATACTCAATAATAGTTTTATCGAGATCACGTTCATTTATATACAACCTGTACCATTTGACCTCGAACGGAACTAACTTGAAGGATTTAAAGTCACACTCGATTCTATCATCCAAATACCCATAGTATCTATTTTCTGATATTGTTGGATGTCTGTCAATTCTTGAGGAAACATTAGTGACCTGAAATACTGTAGTTATCCCACAATCAAAGGTTTTCTTCTTGTCATCTAAATTTTTTATGTGAAATTTACAAAAATTGCACCACATAGCCTTGTGGTGCGTCAACTGCAATATGTCTGACACGTAAAAAATGCATCATCAATTAATAAACACATATAGACTTAGAAAAAAAATTATAAAAAAACACACCACATAGATTAATATATAGGAAAAAAACTAAAACATGATGTGGGTGAATAATATGCATGCATGCTTATCTTTTAAACCATATGCTAAATCAATTTCTCTCTGAGTAAGATTGGTATCTTGATTACAATGATATTCTTTAAGAAAAGTGGCCACCCCTTCCCATGATAACCTACCATTACGTTGTATGCATCGATCAATCCATACCTTCATCCAATCAAGATTGTTTGCAATGTATAAATGTAGTGCATCCCTCTCTCGACCAATTATATGAAAAAAGAATAAAATTTATTGATTAGAATAAAAATTAATAATTGATGGAAACTCCTCGGATGGGGTGACACCTGCTGACCCCTTGATACATGGCACTCAGGCGACGAGTGCAGTTAAATCCCCTCGCCGCCAGCCTCCCCCTCCATCATTCCACTATGCCTAGATTTCAAACCGGAAAGATGTTAGTGCACTGGGACAGTTGGGGGATATTAATGGTGCACATTTTGCACTAATATTGGCCCTTTGGAGCTGGTAAAATGCAGCAGGGTGACATCACCTCAGCCTTCATGGCACCCCTCCCTGTCATCTCTCTTGTCTTCTTAAAGGTAAGCACTTGGTGCGGTTATTTACTCATGGGTTTGCATTTTGATCTCCATTCTCCACTAGAAATATCCTTCCAAGGGAGTCAAACCTCTGTTTATTTTCCTTCCCCCGTGTACAGCTTGTTTCTCAATTCCTCCCTTAGTTGTGTCGACACCATGCCTAGTGAGAGAGGTAAGCCTAGACGCGGGTCTGTCTACTACAGCCTAGTAGGTCGACACTAGCACACAGGCCAACCCTCCTTACCTCCTAATCCTGGTAGAATATTTGTTAGTCATCCCTAATCTGCTCGAAATTGGCATGATGATGCCCAGCTAATGCCTCAATTTCCTAACCCTGTGCTAAATTACGATGGTTTTCTAGTGGAGGAGGAAATTCCTCTGAATTGGGGGGAGGACTTCAAGGAGCTAACTTCACTAACCAGCAATTCCCTCCCTTTGGAGTATCCTAATATTTGTATGGACGGTTGTGTGGTGGAGGAGGAAATCCCTCCACTATGGCGGGACGACTCTATTCAAGGAAAATCTCCAAATGTTAGAGGATCGCTCAATGAGGCCACTGGGATTGATTTGGATAATTTTCGGGAAGAGGAGGAGACCCATATGATGTTGCATGCAGACGAAATAGTCCATCCAACCTTGGCAAGCCATGATTCACCCAATCCTCATAGATTCATGGAGGACCATTTAAAATTGATCTTCGAGATGAGACAAGATATGGTGGACTAGCTCCAAAGCCAGTGTGCCCTCAGCAGTCATCTGAATATGTTATTTGATTCCCTATCAAGCGATACTACGAGGATTTGTTTCCCAACTTGTTTCCAGCCATTTTCCTTCGCTTTTCGCCATGATGGAAGTCTGGGTCCGCCACAAGTTTATTTTTTTCACCGTTATGTTATCAGGTCTAGTTAGGATGCATTTACAGTCAAATTATGTTGTAGTAAGACTCTAGTATACTAGCTTGCATATGAACTTTGTAGGCCACCTGTTTTGGTTTCCATGCATGTGGAAGAACAGGTGGCAGGTTTTGAAGTATGTTTTTTCATGTATCACTTTTTCGGCATTCTAAGGTAATACGAACTTTTTATTTACAAAAAAAAAATGATGGAAACTAAATAAAAATTAAATAAGTTCAATATATAAATAAATCAATAATAATGAAAAGTATTATAGATCTCTACCATCTAATTACTTTCACTTTCCTCATTCTACCTTTCCCGACCAGGACCTCCCCTTCAAATTCGTTAATGGAATTGAAATCCCAAATCGGAGGCACCTTCATGATTTTTGTTGCTAATTTAGGAAGATATTGACTAATATACACCAAGTATTTATATACCATATATCCCTCCACCATAGAGCCCTCGAGACTTTCTCTTTGTCTAATGAAATCCTTGAATGACTTCAAGTGTCTCTCCACCATCCACGTTGACCTTGTGTGTACAGGTCCACACATTTCAATCTCCTCAACTTGGTGTATGATGTAGTGTTTTTATGCATTGAAAAATGTCAAAGGTAGATACTTTTGCATTTCTCACATTAGGCGAGGAATTTCTCTCCTCCAATATTTTATATCAGCTTCTTTATGGATTTCTTTAGATGACGACCACCTTCACATGATATAACAAATCAAATCATAGGTTTCAACAGCAACATATATATATATATATATATATATATATATATATATTGAATGTAAAATAGATGTCGACAAGTTGAGCAACAAAGATTTTGCATATAAATCATTAGTGTTTACCTCATGTATTTTCCAATATCATATATAACTTGTTTTACATTGTTTTCAAAGCTATCAGGGAGAGATAGAGGTAGAACATACTATAACAAAAAAGTGATCATTAATTTTCTTTTTAAGAAAACAAAATTATAACACTAAAAAGTTGTATATTTACCAATATAGAAATCTACCAAAATAATTACCTTAATGAAGGTATGCCAGTCATGATTTTTCACCCCACTAAATTCAGCTTTCTTTGTTAGATATTATTTATGTTTGAAGCAAATCCCATGGGAAATTTAATTTTCCGAATGAACTCTTTTACAACATTTCTTTGTTGCTCCGTAAATAACCATGGAAGACTATCTCGATGTCCATTTCTATTTGAATTAATCACATTTTTCATTGTATGATTGGATTTCTGAATGTCAATACAAATTTTGACAATGTTTTCTTTGTCACTCCTTCCATATAAGATTCTCCACAACGTTTTTGTTACATCTGATATGCATTGTATCAAGAAAATGAGCTATTTGTAGGTGCTCATAGTATGGAAACCTATTGAATTGTATAGGGTAACGTTTCATTCCTCGTGGAATCCCATTAATTACTTGACGACATTTATGAAAAATAAATGAGATTACAACAAAAATTGTTAGATACAATAAACATAATTCAATACAAATTAAAATTGTAAAAGATTAAAATATATGACACATAGACTAAATGCTTATCTTGACGATTTCTATGATATTCCAACTTCCATAGGTCAGGTTTCATTCTTTGTGGTTTTATTCCAATCTCTTCTTTCAAATTGAACAAATGTTTTTTTGAAGTTAAATACCTATGGTTCTTAGGGAGGAAGTGCATATACTCATCAAACACCTCCTTTCCTAGACTTCTTGAACGACACGATTTCATCCTAGGACCACAAATTGGACATGTAAATTTACCCTTCGTTTGAAGACATACAAAATATGGATTAATGTCAGTATTATTTATATAACGAGGAATTAATATTTAAGAAGCATGCATCATATTTTCATAAAATTATATACTATTAAAGTACAGTAGTATGTTACATACCACAAAAATGTGTTATCCCTAGGGCATCATGAATTGTCCATGTAAGTATTCCATGGAATTGAAATTGTTTTTTCCTATTGTTCTAGAGATGTCGTACATAGTGATGTCATCCCATAACTTTAGTGGCTCGTCAACAAGAGGATCAATATATACATTCATATCTTTCACTTGGTACTTACCTAATTGGGTGAAAGTACACATAATTACTACCTTGTATATATATATATATATATATATATATATATATATAAGTAATTATGCAATGAATAAAACCAACGAAATGCAACGTTCAAACAAATTTTGTAAACAAATAACTGAAAAAAACATTGCCAACATTGTGTGCTCCCTCTTTATTGACATCCAAAGAGGAAGGTTATTGTTTATAACAAAAATAGGCCACACTAAGTAAATAGACCTAATCTCACCAAATGGAATGACACCATTAGTTACCAATGAAAGCCTAACATTATGAGGTTCTTCTTTAAAAATCAACGATCTTTCTTTGATGTTCCTAAATGTGGAACCATTTGCAAGGATTCGAAGAACACCATCTTCATTTCGGTGTTGTGCATGGTAATCCATAAAATGTGCAATGCTTTGGTACCCGAACAATCACTGCAAGCGTGGAATTGTCAGAATATGACAAAGAACCTTGTGAGACACAATTTTTGTTACTTAATCAATTCGATATCTATTGATTTGACATTGCGGGCATTTTATTTATGATAAATAGTGTACATAATATATAATATGATCATTCATACATGCATCAATAGCCTAATACTCCATCCCAATATCTTTCATAATGACACACAACTCTCTATATGTGCGAGGTAAACAATTTGACGGTGGTAAGAAAAATTCACCTAACAATGTACAACATAAAAATAACTAGTTAATGTAAATAATAGTAATCATAAATATTGCATCCTTAATTTACAAATTTATTGACACTAAAAATAGAGAAAAATAAAGTCGACATTTACGTATAATATGTGATGAATTATATTACCTACCTTAGGATCTGTGTGAAACAAGTGTTTGATAAACTATGCAATACCTTCAAGTTCACCAACAACATTATAGCAGAGAGAATATATGTTCTTGAGCCTTCATAAAGGGGTTGTTTTTCCTTATCAAGCATAGGTACATCATGAATATCATCAAATTTTTCCTCATCGATAGGAGAAAACATGTCCTTGATCAATCTATATGTCCCATCATCCGTCTCAACAGTATTATTGGTGTCATCGTCTTCCATAGGATTGACTTGATCTTCAATATTCATACCATCTTCCACAATTCTTTTACAATAGTATTTCTACTATTACTAGGAAGATATTTATCTAACAATAGACACCTAAGTGGATTTATCTTTATAATTACAAACAATCAATAACATTAGTGTATATAACAAATATTAAAACAAAAGAAAATTGTATAAATACAATCAATACAAAGACATATATAATGAGTAAATTACCATGGGACGATATCTATGCCCCCCTTCACAATGCACATACCTCCAACAATGTATTTCAATTGTTTTCTTGCAAGACTTCTTCTATTCAATCCCCTGCATTGATTGCAAGGGAAATAATATTTCCCATCACCTTGTGCCTCCAATGTCACCCTTAACCTAGCAAGCGTCCTTTCACTCTCTTCAGGTGCTAGCATTGGGATTTCCTATATTTACAACAAAGTCCACTGAAAACATAGTTACCAACTTAACGAGAACTCTCCAGAGTTCTCGTTTTTTCAGTGTGGTTATTTTTACCCCTAAATCAAAAAGTGGTTCTACCGGTAGCACCCTTTTTTTACGGTGGTTAAAATTCGGACCCATTCAGACCCATTGTCTTGACAACTGATGTCGTTGTGGACAAAGACTGTAAAATTGACCCTTGAATCTAAAACCGATGCTACCAGTAGCACCAAGTTTTGGGGGGGAGTTAAAATTATAGCCTAATTAAAACTATGGCCTCGACAACGACTACCATCATCAATAAACAATTCAAAATTATCTCCTAAATAATTGCTTAAAAAATAATATTTTAAACTTTACATACAAAAAATTATATATATATCCGAGATTTGATTTTTTAAAAGTAAAACAAAAAAGAACGATTTCTTTAAGAAAAAATCTGATCCAAATTTGTTTTTTAAAAGAAAGTTTAAAACTAAATAAATTATGAAAAACAAAACAATTAGAAACTTTTATTTTTTAACTTAAAATATTATAAAAGAAAAT